>CM062814.1:861640769-861911321 GCA_031772625.1 Pinus tabuliformis | reverse complement strand
AATGTAAACTGTTAACATGCGCGAGGGTATCACCGATAATGATGATGTCCCTCATGGTACTGCAGCACAATTCACGTGGTTGTGAATATAGGATCTGTCGTCGATACACCACACATAGTCTCCGGTCGAAGGTCATTAATGTATACCTATTGCCGGGAGTGAGAAACTTGCCATTGAGGCATGCAAGCTTCAAAGTACTGAGGGGGTGTTCCTAGATCAACTTCTTGGATAATGAGCTGATGTCGACAAGAAGTGATCTGTCAAAGGAGGCCTTAATGAATCCCACATCAGTGACACGGAACGGAGTAGTGATGATGGTGAAAACATCTGTTATGATTCAGGGTGGCGGTCATGGAAGGATGAAAGATGATGTATGGTAGTGGATGGGACCCGGTTGATACTTTCTGAATGACATCTCTTGGAACATATAACGACACTGATGTGATGGATCGGTTGCATTACCCCATGTATGGATGGTATGGCGAGACCATGGTGAAGGGACCGGTGAATGATAATAACCCAACCCGATATTTTCGGAGGCAAAGTGTCATGTTCAAGAGCGACTTGCTACCATTAAGCTTTGAGGTTCTCCCAATTTTTCCCCAGTCATTTCTGACCAGTACCTCTTGTCAAGCTTGAGGAGGATAACATATGCTTGTTCTATAACCTGCCCTTCGGGCAAGCCCATCGCTATGTTTTAACGAGCCTAGCGATAGGGAAACTCGTTCTCGTCTAAAGACAAGTTTGTCGCTATCTAATTTTTTAACGAGCCCAGCGACAAAGACAACTCGGTCCTTTTCATTTTTAGAGAGTCTGAAAAGTGTACATAAAGTAGACTCCAGGGGTCCTTTTTCGTCATCTAATCCCTTAAGTCTGAAAAAGTATAAAACAATACAGAAGGGATGAATGTTCGACATCTTTATCGAGCCGAACTAGACAAGCGCTCGATCTTTTTGTGCAATAATTCCTCAGGTCCAAAAAGATTAAAATCTAGAGGAGGGATAGCTCTTCTGGTCCTTTTAACGAGCTGGAAGGCCAAAACTCGGCAAACTTTTCATTTTTTACGAGTCAGTGAAAAGAGCTCAAAGAAGACTCGTATTTTGAGGAACGAGTGATAAACAGGGATAGCAGCAGATTCCAGGTACAGGTTGGAATTTTCCAATCACGACAGTATTACAAGGATGGCTAGGTGGGATCACTCTTCGCAGCTGTTCCTCAAAATAGGTAAACAATCAAGTGGATGTGAATGATCGGCCAAATGAAAAGTGGAGGTGACGGTACACAAACACGACCGAGGCTTTCATGGCTGATGAATTTATGGTCTCAAATGGTTATTTACCGGTTCATTTTTTCTGAATGAGCTTGAACTCTTGGGGGAAGCCTGCTCACAAGCTTATGTTTATTTTTTAACGAGCATGAATTTCCGCATTAAAACTGCTCGGATCTTGCGTTTATTTTTTAACAAGCATGAACTTTGCCAAAACTGCTCGTATCTTGCGTTTATTTTTTAACGAGCATGAACTTTGCCAAAACTGCTCGTTTTTACCAGTCATAAAGTAGTAAGGTCTCATGGAAGATTCCTATTTTTTAAGGAGCTTCATCTCCCTACACTTTGCTCCGTATCCTCTCTTCATGCAAGCTGGGTATCGGCCTATCCTACGGGTTAGAGGGGTTAGTCCTACCTAAAACTAAAAAGCCGCCCGCGCTTGCATTCCAAGAGGTTTGCATGCCCCCAGGTGTAAGTCTAATTTCAAGGCTTCCCCTACTTTTTTCGTCAAAAACCCTTGTTTTCAACAGGTGAGGCTTACCTCTTTCAGGTTACCCAAAGATTGTTCTGCTAATTCTTTCAAACAGAAAATTTCTTCGGCGATGTCTATCATTAGGATACACAAAGATGGTTACAATTTGTTGCAGCAATTGAATCCCTTTCCTTGGAGGCTGCCCCTACTTATCCTCTAAAACATTTGTTTTAATGGGTGAGGCTTGTCTTTAATCCAAAGATGGTTACTACTTGCTGCCGCAAACGGATCCCCTTCTTTGGCAGAGCCTACTTATTTAGACAAAGGTGAATGACGGCGCTTCCGCCACACACTTAACTTTAACAAAAGAATCTTTTTCCAGAACAACCCCATTCCTAACAGCCCCTTTTTCCGCATGAGAGCTCTTCTCGGCTCTTCTGTTTTACGAAGAAGAAGGAGGGGACGGGTACGGACTAGTCATATTCTCTCCGCGGAAATTCTACTCTACACCCAAGGTTTTTTCTGCCTCCAGAGCAGACCAGGATGCATGCCCGCTGGGTTCCGGCCTTCCTTTCCCGAATTACTCGCATTCATCAGGAAGAAGAACCGGAGGTAGAGACCTTTCTTGATCAAATAGACCATTGAGGATAGGTACGTGACTACTTGCGATGCGTGATCCTGGAAGTGAAAGTTGGTCTACGAGCTTGACCATTCCTTCGTATGGAAAACACATTATTCGAAAGAGCGAGGAGACTATTGCTTCCATGCAATATATGTAGTCTCATCCAAGGAGTAGGTTATAATCCAAGGGTCCTTGGACGACCATCAAACTCATCTTGACAGCCTTCCCTTTCAATGTAATAGGCACATTAGGTAGAATCCCTAATGGTCGACTGGTTCCTTTGTCAAAACCGAGAGATGTCTTGTCTCGGGCAAAAGCGCCGGGCAACCAGTGCTTTCCAAGCAATAGAGGACATGATACTCACAGATGCCCCTTCATCAATGATAGTTCCAGCCATCACCATTTTGTATATTTGGACTATAATTCTAAATGGTATGCTGGCTGGTAACCGGGGTCTGCCTAGTTGGTTCCAATCAAAGGACACAACTAGGTTGCTTGGTGTGGGGGACCGAATATACGGCGGATATGATCCTGACGACGCTCCTTCCTGCGATAAAGGAGTGGGCACATTGCCCTGATGTTCATCAGAATCGGTGTTGATGAAGAGAACCTGGACGGTGTCATCCTTACTCTCTTCGGTGAGGGTGTCAACTGAAGATGAATCCTCAGTGACTGTGGTATTTGAAGATGAAACTTCTGAAGGGAGAACCGGGTCAACTGCCGTTTCGACCTTTGGACTTTTGTCCGGTCCGGATTCAGTAGGTTCACTTTCAGTGACTGACACTTCAGCTGGCCCTATGAGCGGGACAGCTGTATTTTCGACCAACGAAGGACTTGGCGCGAGTTTTTGATATCCAGGAGGAAGTAGCACCGGTGCAACCGATTGATCTTCCAAAACTCTCTTTGCTTCGTCTAAAAAGGGACAACGGCGGAGGGTGTGATTGCCTTCACACAGTTCGCAGGGGAATCTCGTTCCCTTTCGTCGTCTGCGACCTTCACTTTCGTTGGTCGACGGTAAGCATTCAACCTGGTTGTCAGAGGTTGACGCTTCCGAATCGTGCAAACGAGGGGACCAGTCCCTTAGTATCCGGGGAATACTGGGACAATCACTGTGGAAGTGGTCTCCTCTACATATGACACATGGCGATTTGGGCCCGGTCCGTGCTGTGTGTGGGTTTTCGTTAGATGCCTTTTGCTTGCCCCCAGGCGCCTTTGGCTCCTTTTGCTTCTTTTCTTTCTTCTTCTTTTCCTTCTTCTTTTCTATGGGAGCTCCGCTTTTGGCGGCTTGACTTTCGAAGAAGAAGGATCGGAGGAAGGCTCATAAGAAGTAGAAGGCTGGAGGGTAGCTCTAGACTGGTCTAACTGTTGACTCGACTGTTCAGGAACCGTGGTGGTCTGAACTACAGCGGTTGAGAATAGCCAAACTGGCAGGCCAATTGTCAGTCCTGGAAGCGACAATGTGGCCATGTGGGGCGCACCAACTTCTCCCCAAGAGGAGAAAGGGCTAGGGGTCCCATGCTGTGGAATCCCTTGGTTGGTGTGTTCCATGTTCTCAACCTTAAGATCAACGTAGGAATAAGGGGTGATTATGTTCCGTTTAGAATGAATTTTATATGACGACGCTTTTTAAGACACAACTTGCTTTTTCACTTTTTAAGAGTCGAGAAAAAGCTAAAGATGACTCTAGTCTCCTTCGATGTATTAACGAGCCCGAAGTGACAAATGCTCGGATGGACTTTTTCAGTTATAGAGTTTGAAAAAGGCCAAAAGAAACTACTCTGGAGTTCTAGGCAAGGGTGTGCCAAACCTTTCGCGAAACCACAGAATACGTTTTACGGTACGAGTGGTCGATCTTCGTGAATGCTGTGTTCACTGCATCGCGATCAGTAGGGCGGCCGACACGGCTTCCTATGGATAAAGGCTTTGTTCCTATAGGGGTCCCCCAATATACGCGACGGTACGCGGGGGCACAAGTCCGTATTAGTGCTATCGTCCCTCAGGAGGAATCACCCACCTTCGTAGAGATCGACAGTCACTATGTTTAACGATGCCGGTTCACGTCTCTACCTAGACCTCTACTGTGTTTCGTTATGTTTCAAAGCGTTGTTAGATAAATTCAGTTCTTTTTAGGTTGATCTTGCTTAGCAGTTTGCCTTTATGGATCACCACGTGATGTATGATACAACTCCTAAATGCAGTCTAAGAATGATAAGCAAGCTTTTTCAATTCTTTCAACTTATGAAAACCTTAACTACTGAAGGAAAAGAAAGACATCATCTTTTCAAACAGATCATAGAGCACACACTGATGCACTTTTCCTAAATCGACATGCAAACTGTCAAAATGCACATGCACAATGCAAGTATTTCTTTTCTTCTTCCTTAATGTTGATGTATTACAAAAAGAAAGCTGTTGTATAATTTCGAATTCAATTTCGAGCGAAAGCAACAAGTGTTTGTCCAATAATCAAAAGAACACCTTAAGATTCACTCGTTTCAACACAAGAAATACTGAAATTCGAACCATATAACGAAAGCAAATGCTCAAGCAGCTATGAACAGCAATAAACTAACTCTTAGAATCACAACGACACTTTCTCACAGGTCTAGATTCAAGAGGTCATAGCAAGACTAGTTCACTTTCGCTATGGGAAACTGTGAATGATAGCAAGAAATACAATAAGAACAATCATGGTTTCTTCATACAACTGAGGCAGAATGAAGGCAAAGAGAAGTGGTTTCAGCTGGGTATACAGGTTGACAACAGGCTGCAAAAACAATACTGAAAACTGGGCAACAGACAGTGGGAAATCCCAGCTGCACAAGGCAAAACTGGATCAGCGCAAGTGCTGCACTGTCAATCTGAGATGCAGCGCAGGTAGCCCCTTCGGGACCTGCGTTGCAGTGCAGGTAGCCTTTGTTGCAGCTGCACTGATGAGACAACTCTCGTCTCTCTCAGATTCCGGCTCACAGTTTGCTCAAAAATCAATGGTTTTTGGCCAAATCAGAGGCTGTCAGTCAAGTATACACTAGAGGATGATTAAAGGAAGATGAACACTATCACAAAGAGCTAAAAAGAGTCCTTGTGGATCTGCTCTTCAAATCATAAACAGGCCCAACACTGGGCTAGAGTAGCTGCCCTCTACTTTGCATTCGAAGGACTCGAATGCAGTTCGATTCAGTACTCCCTTTGTTTAAGAAATGAATAACAATAAACACAAGCTACCAACAAGACACGATCCCCAGCGGAGTCGCCAGTCTGTTGTGGGGGAAAGTATCCAACTCGGAATGACCCTAACCCACTCTAAGGGTGACAGTTCCTTAGCAACAGCTGAAAGCAAAGCTATCTAAAGTTTCTTCTCTATGACATGCAAGAGATAGAAGGAAGAGATCCACTTACCGATGTCTTGCGCAAATGGTCGATCCAATCTCCTTTGTTTGCCGCTTGCTCCCGGCTCCAAGTCTTTTCACGGCCCCAGCTACACGAGATCCTGTAAACAAGACAAAGAAAGGAAACTACAAGCAGCATGCATTCATAATCGATTTAAGGATTAGCATAAATCAAATACGCAAGTAAGACAACACATCATTGAAACACATGCGAATAGAAGAACCTCAAATGCTTTATTAATATATGGAAGTAAGGTTCAGGCGGTGACACAACCATGAGAGGTCCAATCCAGCATCACCTTCCCGACGGAGAGAAATCTCTTCTTCACCTCCCTCAAGCAATCACCCAATGCTCACAACTGTAAACCAACAGCAATTCTTTGCACTAAATCAGAGTTTCTGCCTTCCACTTGGAGTTTTAGAAGCTCTTAACTCATCATTAGGCGAATCTTATGATCAAGTGCCTCTTTGGAAGCTTCCTGGGCACTGGCACTTTGAGAAAAAGATTCCTCCACATGTCCAAGTACGCCCAGCGCAGGTAGCCTTTGTCCTACTTGCTATGCAACGCAGGTAGCCTTTGTTGTACCTGCTATGCAGCGCAGATGCCTAGTGGAGCAGCTGCTTTGATCCAAAATTGACCTGTTTTTGAGTGTTTTTCAGTGGAGAACTGATTTGCAGTGCTGTGGTTTGCTGACCTTGTTCCTCTAAGGGTAAGAACAACATGTTTAGGGACTTTGGATCCCTTAGATTATTGACATTTCATGCTCCATGCTGTAAGGCACAAAAATGTCTATAACAATGTTGTTTACATGTTAGATATGTTATTAATATGGTGTACTATTGCTTTTACTATATATATATATAGTTCAGATAAATATTAGAAAAAAATGTGAAAATTGGAAATTGATGACCATGAATGCATTATACCGATTCACCCCTCCCCCCCCACTTCTCAGTGTAGTCAAGCTTCCAATAGATAGTGTATGTCTTAAGATTATATTTTTCACCTAATATTACTCCTACTATAGTGTCGAATGCATCTCTAGAGATATGTAATGTAAAACCCCAATTAGGACCTCTTAGAACTGTTGTTGTAGAAAAGTTTTCTTTAAGTTTTTTAAAGGAAAATTGGAAATTAACATCTTAATAGAATTGAATCGATTTGGAAAATAACCTAAACAATGGCAGGGTTATTTTACTAAAATGCTTTATTAATCAATGATACTAGCTGCACATCCTAGGAAACTTCTCACATCTTGTTGATTTGATGGTATTTCCAATTTAACAATGACTTTAGTTTTAGCTAGATCTATTGTTATCCCTGCAAAATATATATGATGTTCCATTACAATCCCTTCCATTAGCACCATATATCATTTCTCATTGTTAAGAGCTAAACTAAATTCTATGCATCTTATTAAAGCTTTGTCTAAGTTAATTAAGGTTTCATCAAAAGAATTTACATATACCAAAAATTCAACCATGTATACTTCTACACATTCATGTATCAGATCAAAAAACATAGCTTATATCTCCCTTTATAATGTAGTTGGTGCATTGCACAAACCAAAGGGTAAGACCTTATAAGCATATGTCCCCCAAGAGCATGTGAAAGTGTTTTTGTATTGATCTTCAAAAGATATTTCTATTTAATTGTAGCCACTAAAACAATTTAGGAAAGAAAAATACTTTTTTTTTTTCGCAACTAATTTATGTGGACATGATCAATAAATAGTAAAGGAAATGATTGCATTTTAGGTTTCTTTGTTTAATTCTCCTTGGTCTATGCAAATTCGTCATTTTCCATTTTTCCTAGGAACCATAATAAAAGGAGAAACCAACTAACTAACAGAGATGGGATAGATAAAATATACTTTTAATAACTTTTGAAGTTATTCTATCATTATCTCCCTTAACATCAAATTCATTCTTAGTTTTTCTTCTAGGTCTAGCATTTCCTTCTATATATATATGATATATGCATGTATCTAGGTGGATACCTTGCATATCAATGTAGTCCGAGATGATTTTTTTAGAATTTTTGTTTAATAATTGAATTAATTTATCCTCTTGATATGCTTCTAAATGAGAATTTATATTCATTTATTTCCTAGGACCAATTTCAATAGTCTTATTATACGAATTTGTTATTGGATTCATAGGAAAATTGGTAGAAATAATCGTTGCAACGAATTATTGTGCAATTTTATTGAAAACTTTGTTCTAAAAGATTATTTGTAGCAATGTACTAAGTTGTTTCTAGCTTGGAGATGAAATGATTAAGTAAATTCTCATATGTTTCTTCTTGAAAATTGATAGCTTGAGCAATAAATAAAAGAGGTTGAATTACTTATTACTTTGAATCTATTTCTTTAAGCCAAGAAATTTGATCCAATTCACTTAAGGAATTTTTTTATTTTTTATTTTTATTTTTTTATTTTTTAATTTATTTTTTTAACAAGAATGGTTGAATTTATTTGGATAAGAAAGGTTGGTCCTGAGCCAAACAACCACTATTACATTGTGCTTCAGCTATATGATTTTAGGTGGCTCAACATCAACATAATCCAACTGGATCCATTGGCCATTCGCAGAGAACCAACTTGTACAATTGTTTCTGGTGTGATTATATAGAGATCCTTGGTCATAGAAGCCTAAAAAAGAAGAAGACTGTTTATATTCCAATTTTGATTTTCTTTGATAGGATAAGACGAGCCTGACGGTACCCAAAATTGAATCCTGCAACACGTCAGATCTGAATCATCTGTTTATGGGAAATTTGCTGAGCCTCTTCTTTATCTCGTTGCTTGAATGTTGAATGCTTGAGTATTGGTCACGTTAAAAGTGACAAGCATGATATGAGGTTTTGACTATGATGCTGGAGAAGAAATGTATCAAGGCCGTGCAGTCATCAGCATTCAAGTGTAGTTCGATTGTATGCTGCCTGCGCCAGATTTTGGACAATCATGGAGACTAAATATTTGTATATGAAGGATGTAGCAAGGGATGCCCTGTTCTTGCACTGCTCGGTCTTCTATGTTAAGGAATAGGATGCCATTTTGATGCTTCATCATTCTTTGATAGAGCACCTTGGGCTAAGAGGCAACCCATGTTTGCCCTTGTGTCGACTTCCTTGTTTAGAGTTCAAAGGATGTGGTAGAATGAACTAGTAGTGAAGTTCTACAACAGTTTCCTGAGTCTCTCGAGGGTCTTGTTGAGCGCTGAGCTATTGAGATGATCACCAGTGTTTAGGATTTTTATCAGGATTTTTGAATCCCCGAAGACTTGAAGGTTTTTCCCTCTGTTCCCCTGAGTAAGCTGACATGCTTTGAGCAGCCCTAGAATCTGTTAGGTCCCTATAATACTAGTGATTCCCCCATTAATATTATAGTTGTATCCCTTATTAATATTGTTGTGCTCCTATTGTCCCCATATTTTTATTACTGTGCCCCATAGAATTCGTCTATTGTTATTTTTGTGCCTTTATATTATTATTGTTAGGTCGGCTTGGTTATATTGTGACCCCTTAGACTCCTATATATAGAAATGAGGTTTTTTCATTTGTATCATCCAAGAATTGTTCATTTGTGTAATGTAAAGGAGGTTGCCCCCTCGAAGAGGTTTATTTCTAAGACGTTCATCTATATTTTCTATCTTTTTGTGAGCTAGTTTCATAACATTTGGTATCAGAGCTTTGTATTCTAGGGTTTCGCTGCTCCAAACAGGTCATCATGGCATTTGCGCTAACTTTTTTTCTATGACGTTTCAGATGCTTAAAAAAAACCCATTTGGGAAAAAATCGTTTTGAACCTCAGATCCAAATTTTAGAGCTTTTCGCGATATATTTGCGGAGATATGATCTGAGGAAGTTGGCCTTTTTACAGACTCCAGAATTACATTCCAAACAGGTGACCTGGGGAAAATCCTCATAACTTTTGTTTTGAGCATCAGATTAAAATTTCGTAAAAAGTTGCAGAAAGAGGACAGAGTGTAGTTTCTTGTATATATTTTTTAGATCCGAAGGTCAAAACAGTGACACGTGGCACTTCATACAATTTCACTCTTTTGAAAAGGTATATAATCAGGTCATATTGGGAGATTGTGCATAACTCTTTCTTGGAGAATCTAAATTTGATAAGACTGGTGGCATTGGAAAGAGGACGCAGAGGGCTAATGTAGGTCGCAATTTCAGAACTGGATGATCCAAAATTACAGAGATACGTCAGATTCAATATCGAGCTCCTACAAAGTGAAAAAAGGTGTGTAGTTTTTTTTTAATTTTTGCATAAGCTTGGTTTGAAAAAATAGTTTGAAGGAATTCAAAGGGCATAGTAGAGCATTATTATCGGTAATTGATGCCTCGAGGAAATAAAATGAAAACACCTAGTAAGCAACCTGAAAGCTCTAGCATGACTCATGAAGAAGACGAAGAAATGCAACATGATATATCAAAATTACAAGACCAAGTGCAACAAATGTAACTCGCACAAAAAGTAATAGAATCTAAGATGGATGGTTTAAAGAAAGATGTAGAAGCTAAGATGTATGGCATGGAAGCTAAGATGAATGACGTGGAAGCTAAGATGGACGATTTGAAGATAGATTTGAAGCCAAGCATGGATGATTTGAAGACAGGCATGGAAGATTTGAGGACAGATTTGAAGATAAATTTGACAAAGTTTCTACAAGAAATGCTTACTAATGGTGAAAGGGTAGTAAAGGAAACTCATGATGAGAACAAAATAAATGTTAATCATGATTTCATAGACTCTAAAATTGGATCTAAGAACCACCATATTCCAAAAATCGATTTGAGGAAGTTTGATGGCAAGGATCCCACAACATGGATACAACAGATGGAGAAATTTTTTGATCTCCATAATGTGCAAAACACACAAAAGGTACGTATTGCAACTTTATATTTGGAACCAAATCAGTTTTTATGGTATCAATGGCTTTGCTCTCATAAACAAATTGTCACTTGGGCAATTTTTACAGAAGCATTGACAACACATTATGAGGATACAAAAAGCAACACCTTTTTGAGCCAATTGATAAGTCTCAAACAAAAGGGTTCAACGATGAAGAACATTGAGGACTTCCAAAAATTGAACATAAGGGTAAAAGATATTCTAGAGGAGCATAGGATTGATGTGTTCATAGGGACTTTAAAGGATAATATCCAACATGAGGTTCACCTTTGGGAACCTGATTCATTGGAGAAGGCATTCAGGTTAGCAAGAAAAATGGAAAGCAAAATTATGGCAACCAGGAAGCCTACCACTCACAATCATAAAGATGGAAGTGTTGTTACCCATAGCCTTCCACAACCTATAAGGTTGACACCACAACAATTGGAAGAAAAAAGAGCAAAAGGGCTTTGCTACAGTTGTGATAGAAAATACACTAAAGGTCATAAGTGTGCTGAGAAGAAATTATTCTACATAGATTGTGAAGAGGAGGAAGAAAAGGAACAAGAAATGTCAAAAGAAGAGGATATACTACAGGGACAAACCCTAGATAAAGAAGTAATGAATTTGACCATATATTGTAATGCATTGGCTGGAATTACCACTCCTCAACCTATCAAGATAGAAGGACATATCAAGAAGAAAAAGGTAATAGTGTTGATTGACTCAGGAAGTACCCACAAGTTTCTTCATTGTAAGATAGCAAAAGAATCGAATTGCTTCCTATATCCAGCACCAGAGTGTCAAGTGATGGTTGAAAGTGGAGGAACCATAAATTTCTCCGGAAAGTGCCATAATATCAAGCTATCCATGGGAGAATATGTATTGAATAGCCCAATGCTTTCCATTCCAATGGGAGGTGCTGATGTTGTACTAGGAGTCTAATGGCTACAATCCTTGGGTACAATAGCTTTTAATTTTCAAGAACTTTTTATGAAATTTTCTATGGAAGGAAAGGAATTTGAATTAAGGGGTATTGAAGGGAAACCAGGAAAGATAATCAGCTCTAACGGTATGACAAAGCTTCTAAAGAAGGAACAACGAGGTGTAATTGCACAATTTTGTTCGCTAGATGTTTCCCCATCGAAATCATCTATTTCTCCAAATCTCCAAAAAGTCTTGGACAATCATTCCAAGGTATTTGAGACTTCCAAAGGTCTCCCACCTATTCGTGATCATGATCATGCCATTCATTTGATTCTAGGAAGTGTTCCTGGAGATCGAAGACAATCAACTCTAACGGTATGACAAAGCTTCTAAAAAAGGAACAATGAGGTGTAATTGCACAATTATGTTCGCTAGATGTTTCCACATCGAAATAATCTATTTCTCCAGATCTCCAAAAAGTCTTGGACAATCATTCCAAGGTATTTGAGACTTCCAAAGGTCTCCCACCTATTTGTGATCATGATCATGCTATTCATTTGATTCCAGGAAGTGTTCCTCCAAACATCAGGCTATGTCCTATTTGAGACAATATGGAGGTAGCCTAGTTGTTAGTGCCATGTCCTAGGCCCCAACTGAAGCTGTCCTTTTTGTGCCTGTCTAAGGAGTAAATCACCCCCTGCTCCTGATATCCCCGGGTTTCCTCTGGAGGCTCCATCGAAGAATATCGTAACTTTGCCCTGTTTTTTCAACCACTTTTGAAAATCCAATTCAAAGATCCGAAGCCATCACTCTGGATTGGGGCAAGGTCGAGAGGGGTTCCTTTTATTGCTGGCCCGCCTCAGGGACTCACCTAGCTAGCTGATCTCTTCAGGGAGGAGTGCATTGTCTGGCTTATGAGGCCGATTCTCGTAAGTTTCCAACAACAGTGCTTTGGCTTTGGCAGCCACTACATTGGGAGATTGTAATCTGTTATTGAAGATGGCTTCATTCCTAGCTAACTACACTTCCCAGCATATGTATTTTGTAATTGCATACTAGATTTTGGCCCATGTTGATTTTATCTTCAATGCGTGAGGGGAGCACTCTTTCCAGGAGGTGAAAAGACTAACAACTGAGAGCTGCGTTGGAATTTGAGCATTGAGCCCGAGCATTGCTTGCGACCATACCTCTTGAGTGAAGGGGCAATCAATGAACACATGTTCAATAATTTCTTGAGCCGAGTAGTAGAGAGGGCATCTATCGGGTCCGATAATTCCATGTTTCACTAAATTATCTCTAGTGAGGACCCTTCTGTGCATGAGGATCCAACAGAAGAATTTAATATTTGGGAGGCCAAAAGGGTCCCAAACATGCTGCCAAAGCGAAGTAGAGTAGATCTGAGGACGATGTTCATGAAGAGATGCAAAGCCCTGCAATGTTGAGTAAGCTCTTGTCTTCCTCTAGCCCCACTTGTCCCTTGAATGGAGATGCACAAGAGACAGACCTGAGATCTCATCTAGGAAGAGGAAAAGTTGAGGAAGCAGCTAGCTAGGGAGGCGGTGGAAATCCCATTCGCTCCAATTCCCTTTGGAGTCCCAAGAGCATATATCAGGTAGCGTGTGGATGCCATTCTGAATGAGCCAGTCACACAAATCTGCAATTTCAGGGGAAAATTTTAGGGGTTGGAGGCCCATGATATTGTCTTCCCACAACCCAATTCTTTTTCCATTTCCAGGGATTCTATAGAGATGGTCTTTAAAGAACTCCCAGCCTCGGCTGCATAGCTTCCATAGAGTGGTTCCTTTGCAGGAAGCTCCTTCATCCATATTATTTATTGAGAGCCCATGCAGATAATTTTTAATTAGAACTTGACTTACAAGATTTTGTTGATTTGAAAATATTTTCCAGAGAATATTTCCTCCCAAATCCAGATTGGCCAACCCGAGGTCTCTTACCTGAAGTCCGCTTTCAGATATTGGCCTTTTAACAATGTCCCAGCTTTCTAGGTGAAATTTCTTTTGATTCCCCTTTCCTCCTTGCCATAGGAAATTTTGAATCAGCTTAGATAGTTGTTCGGTGATCTTTTTTGGAGCTAAAAGAAACGAAGCTTGATAGATTGGAAGGGAGGAGAGAACATACTTTACAAGAATGAGCTTCCCGGCTGAGGTAAGTCACTGGCCGCCCCACACAGTCATTTTTGCCTTGATTTTGCTGATAATTTACATCCAATGAGGGACCTTGCTGGTTGCCAATGTTAAAGGCATTCCTAGGTACTTGAATTGATCCCAAGAGGCGTAGCCTGTGAAGCCCAGGTCTTGAGCAATCCTAAGAATAGTTTGCTGATCTACCACCCAACCATACACAACGCTTTTCCTCCTATTGACCATAGCTCCAGAAACTCTGTAGAAGCTTTGGATAACATCATTGACAGCCCTGGCAATTTTAATGGAGGCGCCTCCCATAAGGATAGAGTCATTGGCGAACAAGGCGTGATTGATTAGTGTTGTTCCTTTTATTTCCCTGATGCTAGGAAGTGTCCCATTTATCTTCTCTGTTGTAAGCTTTCAGCTTAGGTAATCTGCCATCAGAATGTACAGGAAGGGGGACAGTGGGAAACCTTGCCTAATGCCCCTCGAAGCTTTGAAGTAGTTAGTCGGCCTGCCATTTACTAAAGGGGCTATCCAAGGCTCTCCTATACATGCTTTAATCAATTTTATAAAATCAGAACTGAAACCAAAAGCAGAAAGAACTTGGAGGAGGAAAGAATGCCTTACTCGGTCAAAGGCATTCGCCATGTCCAGCTTAATGAGCATGCCTTTCTCTTGGCATTGGTGGCTGGAATGTATGATTTCCTGCACCAGAATCACGTTATCCAGGATATGCCTGCCTTTAACAAACCCACCTTGATTGGGAGAGATGAGTTTTTCCAGCAGCGGATTTATTCTATTTGCAAGTAACTTGGTGAGAATTTTGTAGGACATGTTACATAGCAAGATTGGCCTGAAGTGATCAAACGCCACCGGGTTCGCTTCTTTTGGGATTAGCACTAGGAAAGTGGAGTTTGTGCTTCCTCCCACTTTAGATTTTTGGAGGAAGCCTTTAATCATTTGAAACAAATCAGCCTTGATGATGTCCCAGCAGATTCTATAGAAATGAATGGAGAACCCATCGGGTCCTGGAGCTTTTTCTGGTTCCATCTTCCATATGACATTGCTGATTTCGTCTTTAGTGAAGGGCTTTAGGAGTCTTGAGTTATCCTCCTCGTTAACCAGTCTTGGAACATGAGTGAGGAAGTCTTTTGATTCCTCATCATCATCCACACCTTCTTCTTTGTACAACTGCTAGAAATGAGAGGTTGCAACCTCTTTTAACAGAGTTGTGCCTTTGAGGACAGCCCCATCCGGTGAGGTGATTTCAGCAATGTGGTTTCTAGAAAGTCGAGTTCGAATTTTCTTGTGGAAGAAGGCTGAATTTTTGTCTCCAGACACAAGCCAAAGATTACGTGATTTGAGCCTCAAGGATTCTTCCTCCTCTCTGAATGAGTGAATAGTGTTGAGTTGGAGTTCTTGCTCATTCTGAATTTCTGAGCAGGTAATGTCTTGCAGCTCCATGCCCCTTTGCAAATTGAGCAGTTGCTTGATGTTCTGCTTTCTATGCCTAGTGGGGGAGTCTGGGGGATTTTTTATCCATTCTTTCAAGGCTATTTTGGTGGCCTTTAGCTTTTGTTCCCACACATAGCTGGGCGATCCAAGAACAGGGATGGACTAGGCCTTCATGACTGTATCCATAAACCCTTCCCTGTTTGACCAGAGAGGGCTGAACCGGAAGGGGATGGGCCCCAAATTTTCCTCTTCTTCAAACAACAAAAGAATGGGTTTATGATTTGAAGTCAACTTTGGTAGAATTTTCATGGAGATGATCTTCTTTTCAGAGAGGAAGGTGCTATAAAGTAAGAATCTATCCAACCGGGCTGAAATGTGCTCCGCCCCAACTCTGTTGTTTGTCCAAGTGTAAAGCCCTATTTTTGGCTTAAAGTCTAGTAAATCCCATTGTTGAATCAGGTCTTCCACGAAGGGAAGGAAGTGGTCCCTACTGTTGATTCCTCCTCTTTTTTCCTTTGGGTCAAAGATTAGATTGAAGTCTCTTGCCAAAATTATATTCTTGGGGGAGTAAGTGTTAAGGAAATCGGACAGGGTTTGCCAACAATCTTTCTTTTCTACATAGAGAACAAGGACGTAAAGATTAAAGAGAGAAAAGGTAATCTTACTAGTAAGGTGATGGAGTTAAGTGTAGATCCAATGCTGTGTTTGGAAGGAGCTATCAAGTTGAAATTTGCTTCCTCTCAGAGGGTGGCAAGCCCACCGCATGTACCCCTTGCACTTACTGCTTTTCTGGCTTTTGTTTTCCATTTTGCTTTGCTAAGATCAAGAAGGGCATCCCCTTCTATTTTAGTCTCTTGGAGCATGACGATCTCGGGAAATTCTGATTTCAATAGGTTCTTGACTGCTTCAGCTTTTAAGGGATTCCCTAGTCCTCTACAGTTCCAAGAGACTAATCACATTATTTACTAGCAGGGGGGGGGGGGGGCAGTACCTCCCTTGGGAGGCTTGGTTTTAGTATTTCTGCCAATGAACATCTCAATCGTGGGCTAGCTGCCTTGAATTTTTTGTCTCTCTACCTCTTTTTCTCTTTCCTGTCTGTGATATTTCCTCCCAAGTCTTTTTGAAGGCCTCTTGGTTGTCTCATCTTCTGAGGATCCAGAAATGTCTGGAGTCTTCTTCCTTGTCATTTCTGCATAGGTTGGGGATCTAGAGACACCTCTTGGAGTTTTGGATTGGAGAGGGTCTGTTTCCTCCTGTCTTTTATCTTCTTCCAAAGTAATGGCCCGCTGTTCAGCCTCTTCATCTGCCAGATCTAGGAGTTTTTCTTATGTACTGAGTAGTTCAAAGGGATGGGTGGATATGTCTGCTCTTGGAGGGACTGAGCTCCCCTCCCCTTGTACTATGGGTGGAGCACCACTCCCTGTGGACACTCCTTTCCCTTTGCTTCTGTTGTTCTACTTAGTTGATGCTGATTTCTGGACCTGAGTCCATTGATCTCCTTTCGAGTTCTCGGCCCCCTCCTCTGATTTCTTTTTACAATGCCTGGAAAAGTGCCCATAGCCATGGCAATGCTGACATCTAAATGGAAGTTTATCACTATATAACACTTGAATGTGAGACCAGTGAGCCACCGTGAGATTTATAGCTTCAGGGAGGCCTTCCTCCAGGTCAACTTCTACACAAGTTCTCATGCAGGAGTACTGGTACCTCCTTTCTGCTCGATCGATGTATTTTCCAAGTTCATTGCCTATGGTTTCTAAGGATTTGGGGTTCCATCAGTGCAGAGGTAAATGAGGCAAGTGCACCTAGACGGGGACAGCCGAGGGCACATCCTGAATCTCAGCGAAGTCCAGAGTCCATTGGTTCAGGTAAAAACCCTGAGGACCCATGAAATACATGCCATTTCTGAATATGAGATTCCTGTCTTCTATCGATTCAAATATGAATACAAAGAAGCCTTTGCCGACGAAGTGGCTTTTGATTCCTTCCTTGACAAGACATCTCCAGTTCCTTTGTACCTAGTCATCTACAACTTTAGGCGAGGACCATTGCCCAGTGAATTGCCCAATAAGCCCTCGTTCTGCTAGGTTCAGAGCCAATTCGCAGGGTTCTTCAGTCAGTAGAGCAACTGTGGGGATGATTTCCATTCTTTTGACAAAATTCTGTTGGTTTTCATTTGCTAGCCATTTATTGCATGCCACTACTAGTTTCCGAAACATGGATAGCTCAGGTGGAAGGAGAGGGTCAAGCTCAGAGCCCCCTCTTGGGGCCATGGCAATGATGCTGCGTGCAGACTCTCACTGTGTCGGCATTGATTTTCCTCACACACGCGTAGACGTAAATCAAGAAAACTCAATTCACTTAAGGATTTAGCCAAAGGATAAAGTGTGTCTTGTTTTCTGTCATTACCTTTTTAAATTTTCATACTTCATGATCTATAAATGTTGAAAAATGTAATTTGTATCCATATTCATAATGTAATAAAATGTAATTTATATCATTGATATATTTATTATTATTATTTTATTTTGGTCAAAGCATGTTCTTCATGCTTATAAAGTAAAAAAGAGTCAAGAAGAAATTATTTTGAGTCAAAAGAAATGTACTTGAGTCAAGTCCCATTTTTACTTTTGTAAGAAAAAGAAAATAAATTTTATTTTGATTAAATAGTCAACACAAGACCGAGTCGACCCTCCTTGGACAATTTTGCATTAGAGGTATCTATTCGCCCCTCTTGGATATGTATATATACAAGTCAACTTGACCACTTGAAGCATTTTCACTCACTCAAAACCATCACATCGATTTCTGTGCAAAAATAAGAAGAAGAACCATTCAAAGGAGAAAGAAGAAAGTCAAAGGAGAGAGAAATATTGAGTTTTCTACCCTAATTATGATCATAGGTGTGAAGGTTCTATAATTTCCTGAGGTTATTACAGGGCCAAAATTCAACCATCTATTACAAGTCTGAAAATTATGTCATTTGACTAGATTTCAGAGATTTGACTAGCATTGACTTTAACTTTGTTGGAGGAGACTTTGAGGGATGACGTCAGTTCATTGTGACAATTTTGGTTTTGGTCTTGGGTCTCAGAAATCTCATTTTGATCTGATTCTATAAGAGAAGGATTTCTTTGGGTTTTCCCCTTTATGGAGTTTTGCCCTAACTAGGAGGCTAATTGTTGGTGTTCTTTGTCTCTTTGTGATATTTATGTTTTGGTAATTGCTTGATGAAGAGAACATAAATTTAATAAGAAGCCAACAAACATTCACAAGTAATTATCAAGTTAAGATAAATCAAGAATAATCTTTGTTACACTTGGTTTCTCAACAATGTATCAAAGTTAAGGTGAAAGGAGGTAGTTTGGAAGATCACAAATTGTTGGCATACTTGAGGAATCTATTACAATAGTTACCTCTCCAAAGAAGGCTTGAAGATATTTTTTTGAATACATACTAGTAGCAAACATCTCTTTCAAGGACATTATAGAAGGCTCTTGGAAATATAATCAAATCTCCCATCATCACTCTTTTCCTCTCATCAACATTTGAAGAGACTCACAACAAATTCTCCTTCTTTGACAAGTAATTTCTCTACTATACTCTATGTCTAATCCTCTTAGCCAAATGAAATATATTTTTAAGGAAGGAAACAAGCTTGATGAAGCTTCTAACTACAAGGCTTAGAAGAAGAGAGTTGATCTAGTTCTCAAAGAAAATGAAGTCGTGCAATTTGTTAAAAGAAATGTTCCAGTACAAACAAGAATAATGCTCAAGAAGTAGCCAAGTATAACAAGGTAGAAATAAGAGCTCAAAGAATCCTCTTTGAGCCTATCATGGATCATCTCATCTCTTTTGTTTCAGATTTGTCCACATCTAAAGAAGTCTATGATAAATTGGTCAAACTATATTCTATCAATATTATCGGTCAAAAGATATCTCTAAGGAATCAACTCTATGGAAGTCAAAAGACAAATATGTGGCCTCATATTTTGTAAAGGTATCAAAGATAAAGGATCAAATTTAAGGACTTGGGAAATCATATCAGATTCTAAATTCATCACCTCTATACTCAATGCTCTACCTCCATCTTGGAGTTGTTTTGCAAGTGGAATATATGCAAGAAAACATACTCCATATTTTGAAGAACCGTGGCCTCTATGTGTTCTAGAATAAATATTATTGAAGGCTAAAGATGATATTGAACCCCATAATGAAAAATCTCAAGCATTTGCTGCAAAATAAAAAAAGAGGTTTGAAAGGTTTGGAAGATTTGGATCTCATCACAAGCACAACGAGAAAAAGCCTCGTGGAAATCGAGACATGCCTAAAGTTCAATGTTTTGGTTGCAATGAATATGGAAATTATAAGAGGGATTGTCCCAAGGAACTTAAGAATAAAAAGAGTAATAAAAGGAAGGAAAGAGTGTAGAAAATCCACGAAAATTCTGATCTGCTAATATGAGCAATCTGAAATAAATTTTCTTCTCACATAAACACAAAATTTCTATACAAGATGCAGATAAATAGAAACAAAAATAAAAGCATAGTCACACAATTCAAAAATGAGAAATTGTTTAGGGAACACAACTAGGAAAACTCTCTACTTGTTTATTGATAGAAACTGAGTAATTGATCTCTTACAAATACAATTATTTCAATCTGAAAAAAGCACTTGTCTTTCCTAATTGATCTAAGCTTGAAACCCTTGCAAGAATATTGATCTCTTCTTCCATCTATCAATTTGTGCTCAAGCTTCTCTTCCACACTCTTCCTCTCACAATCTCCATGCACAAACTCGTGCTTCCTATTGCTTGGTCTCACCAACTCATTCTCACCAAAACAATGATTAAACTTGTTCCTTTGTTCCTCCTTTTAAAGGCAATTCGAATGGTTAAAATTAATGAATTTCTAATTAAGGAATGATATTGTGACTAATTGAGTTAGCATGAGTTAATTTCTCATGCAACTCATCCTATTTCAAGTCAACGACTTGAAACTCAATCACTTGTGTTTTTCCTCAATTAACTCACACTAAAAAATCAAGAACTCGACTTTCAATTTATACAAATCAGTTAAATGCATCCTAACTTGTCCTAATTTTTAGGGAATGATTCCTAAATTATAGGAACTCATCTTAATTTATACGGAATATCCTAATTTTTAGGAACTCGAGTCATGAAAATGAAGGAACTCATTTTGGCTCCTATGATTAAGGCGCAAATCAAGGAACCATTTTCTCGCTAATATTTTCAACACTCCCTCTTAGCAAGGAAGGTGTTCATAGAAGAACCTCGTCCACTTGGATCTGTCTCCAAAACTACCATGTTCTCCGCTACTGCATCTACTCCCTTTGAACTAGAATACTTCCCTTCTTTCTTCTGTGGAACTTGATTTGAAGACCTGTTCTTTCCCACCATGCTATGTGAGTCCATTACTTCTCTATTTAGAGCACTTCCTGCCTTGATACCCTCTACTTGTTTATTGATAGAAACTGAGTAATTGATCTCTTACAAATACAATTGTTTCAATATGAAAAAAACACGTCTTTCCTGATTGATATAAGCTTGAAACCCTTGCAAGAATATTGATCTCTTCTTCCCTCTATCAATCTATGCTCAAGCTTCTCTTCCACACTTTTCCTCTCACAATCTCCACGCACAAACTCGTGCTTCCTATTGCTTGGTCTCACCAACTCATGCTCACCAAAACAATGATTAAACTTGTTCCTTTGTTCCTCCTTTTAAAGGCAATTCAAATCGTTAAAATTTGTGAGTTTTCTAATTAAGGAATGTTATTGTGACTAATTGAGTTAGCATGAGTTAATTTCTCATGTAACTCATCCTATTTCAAGTCAACCACTTGAAACTCAATCACTTTTGTTTTTCCTCAATTAACTCACACTAGAAAATCAAGAACTTGACTTTCAATTTATACACATCAGTTAACTGCATCCTAACTCATCCTAATTTTTAGGGACCGATTCCTAAATTATAGGAGCTCATCCTAATTTATAGGGAATCTCCTAATTTTTAGGAACTCGAGTCATGAAAATGAAGGAACTAATTTTGGCTCCTATGATTAAGGCACAAATCAAGGAACCCTTTTCTCGCTAATATTTTCAACAATCCCTCTTAGCAAGGAAGGTATTCCTGGAAGAACCTCGTCCACTTGGATCTGTCTCCAAAACTACCATGTTCTCTGTTGCTACATCTACTCCCTTTGAACTAGAATACTTCCCTTCTTTCTTTTGTGGAACCTGATTTGAAGACCTGTTCTTTCCCACCATGCTCTGTGAGTCCATTAATTCTCTATTTAGAGCACTTTCTGCCTTGATACTCAAGGTTTCTCCCTCTTAAAGCGTGCATTTCCATCTCCATAGTCTTCTACTATCAATGATCACAACTCCTTTTGTTTCATTGAACTTTGGATCATTAATCTGCCCACTAGCTTCTCCTTCATCCATCAAGGATGCCAACTCATAGGGTCTTCAACCTACCCACTACTTGAATTATGTTTGTTCCACAAAAGACAAGTCTTAGGGAAATGGAGGTTTCCCACTCTTACTATAGAAGCCCATCTCTATACAGTGAATTAGGGTTGAATACTAAGTCCTCTTGGTTGCTTTCTTTGTCCCTTCAAGGATCAAACTTGAGCTTCAAAATTTTTTACGCTCCAACCATATTTGATGTCCTTCTCAAATGTTGGACTTAAAGCACCAAAGACACCTTCTAACTAAGACATTAACTTCTGTACCAAATATTTGTTCCTGTGCATGCACTAAAAAATGTAACTTTCTATCCTTGGTTAGGGCTTCCTGTAGCAGCTGCTACAACTCTCCTACTCAGCTTTATATTGCTGAAAAAATCTTGCTCTTTCCTCTTCTAACAAGTCCACTCCTGTATTGTACTTTGGAGACTACTCAACCTTCAATACTGGCCACCTGTAGGTATTACGACCCTCCCAATATAGGATACAAGAGCTCTGCCTCCTTCTCAAACTAAAAAGATATATGCGGCATATTCCTAAGAGAAATAACACTTCAAATTGACAATCCTTAGGGCACATTTACATGTTTTCCAAAACCCTACTAGACAAACTTCAAATCTAAAAATTGTGTGCTGGTCGATTCTATTCAATACTCTCTTACCATGTAGAAAATCCATGAAATTCTGATCTGCTAATATGAGAAATCTGAAATAAAAATTATTCTCACATAAACAAAAAATATCTCTACTACAGCAGAATAGGAACAAAAATAAAAGCATAGTCACACAATTCAAAAACACACAATTGTCTAGGGAACCCAACTAGGAAAACCCTCTACTTGTTTATTGATAGAAACTGTGCAATTGATCTCTTACAAATACATCTGTTTCAATCTAAAAAGAAAACTTGTCTTTCCTGCTTGATCTAAGCTTGAAACCCTTGCAATATTGCTGACTTCTGCTACCATTTATCAATCTGTCCACAAGCTTCTCTTGCACACTCTGCCTCTCACCAGCTCCATTCACAAATTCATGCTTCTTATTGCTTGGTATCACCAACACATGCTCACAAAAGCAATGATTAAACTTGTGCCTTCGTTCCTCGTTTTAAAGGAAATTCGAATGGTTAAAATTAGTGAGCTTTCTAATTAAGGAATGATTTTGTGATTAATTGAGTTGGCATGAGTTAATTTGTCGTGCAACTCGTCCTATTTCAAGTCAACTACTTGAAACTCAATCACTTGTGTTTTTACTCAATGAACTGACACTAGAAAATCAAGAACTCGACTTTCAATTTCAACACATCAGTTAACTGCATCCTATGTCGTCCTATTTTTCAGGGGATTATTTCTAAATTATAGGAACCCATCCTAATTTTTAGGGAATCTCCTAATTTTTAGGAAATCGTTTTGGCTCCGATGATTAAGGGATAAATCAAGGAACCATTTTATCGCTAATATTTTCAGCAAAGAGATGAAGCACATGTAGCAGAAGATGAAGAAGTCGAAAAGAAACCTAGGATTGAAGACAATGAGGACCTGTACTATTGAACAATTTGGAAAGTACCAAGTTTGCAAGCAAGTTCATTTCCATTTCTTATTAGAATATGGTAGTTGTAGTAGTAGTTATAGTTACAATTGAAGGATGAAAAATTTATTTTGGAATTCGTAAGTTTGAAGTTATGAAGATCTAGTTTTAGAAGAAGCTTATAGTTTAGAAAATCTTGAGTAATCAAAAGTTGTCTACACACTATTCTACTGTCATATTATTCTACAATCACTAAATCAATTGATATTTTAATTTCATCATGAAGATTTAGAAGCAGTCATTATGTCATTTAGTAAGCAAGGACTACAAATAGAAGCAGAATAATAGCAAAGTCACAGTTGATATGTAATTTTTATCTAACATGATATTCTTTCAATTTCAGAAAAGATAAGATTAATACAAGGAACTTTGAAAGTAGATCAAATACAAGGACTAGAAGGACAAAGAAAAATTATTTCTACTAGAGGAATCAAGGAAATTTAATAGTATATTTGTAGACACTTAATTCAATGGTGGAATGGAAGGAAAAAGTACACTTACTTTAGATGAAGAAGGAATTTCATGAAAACCTTGCAATCAAAAGGGACTTATGGATCAAAGATGATATCTTGAAAGGAAGTTGAAGGAAGAATATGATACA
Organism: Pinus tabuliformis; assembly: GCA_031772625.1. Classification (NCBI taxonomy): domain Eukaryota; kingdom Viridiplantae; phylum Streptophyta; class Pinopsida; order Pinales; family Pinaceae; genus Pinus; species Pinus tabuliformis. The sequence goes on along the minus strand of CM062814.1, from coordinate 861,887,457 downwards.
TGAAGATTCAAATATGAAAGTGGGAAAAAAGTTAAAATATGCTTATTCTTTTGGAAAGTTTGACTGGCGATTGCCATGTTTATGGAAACATCACTGAGGAATTTTTGATCTAGTAGCTGATTGGTTCAAACTTTGAACACAATTTTGGTAGAAATATGTTGTCATTACTACAATTTCTTGAAAGGGTATGATTACCATAAGTAAGGTTCTCTCAGTAAGAGGAAAAAATATCAAGTAAAGATGATTTCTTGAGTTACAAGAAATGCTCCAAGATTTTTGAAGAACTCTTATGATTAAAGAGAATCTCAAAAAATAAGGATCCATGAACCAAAGGTAGTTGAATTCAGAGGGAGTGGGAAGCATAATTAGATGAGAATTATCTTACAACTTGAGACTATAGGATGCATCAATTGGCTTGGAAATGTTAATAAGAAGAGATAGTATTGATGATTAAGATATGGTATATATTCCTAGAAGGATATCTAACAGATTCCTGAGGTCTATAGAGATAAAAGATGTGGTGATTCATATAGTTAGTTGTGAAACAAAATGTTTGATGAAATACTTGATGACATGATAGATTCAATTTTGATAATAATCAAGGCTACATGAAGATTAGCAGAGAACCAGGAAGGTTAAAGAACTTTATGTTTCGTGATATGATGCAGGTTGAAGTGGTAAAGCATCACTATGTCTCCATTTACGAAAGAGGTAGCTAATGTATTGATGATGTGGGTATTCTTGAGACAAGCTTAGGCTTGTGGTTGTCTCCTCCCTGATTTAGAGGGAGTGAGGGTGGGCACTGTATACTCCATGTGTCATGTACTATGGCCAGGACTAACAATCATAAGCCCAGTAAAGGAACTAGTAGGGAGAATGGTGGATTGGATAAGCATCTGGGACCGATATTCTTTGAGAATTTGTACTTTTACCAAGACTAACCTCCATAAGTGAAGTACATTATTCTAACATAAGAATAGTACTGAGGACTGAAATTTCCTGGTGTCAAATATTCTAACAATGGATGAGGAAATAGTCCTATGAGGGCATACCAAGTGAACATTCAGATGTGGTATCTGCCTAGAGAGGTGGTGGTGTCCAAATTGTTGCCTCCCAGCATTGTGCTCTGATCTAATTGTTATGTGGAATTATCCCTCTTGCGAACAAGAAAGATCTCCCTAGACTTCAAAGAAACCTAGTAATAAGAAAACAAGAATTGCTACTTTTCTCTAGACTATGATTATCTGAAACAGATACTATGATAGAGGCCACTTACCGTTTAAACGAAATGATTGATGAAGTCCCCTTCAAATATTTCGAGCATTTTCTCCTCGATGCTTTATATATCCTCCCGTCGCTCCCCACATCTTCTCGATAATTTCATGAAGGAGATATGTATAGAAAAAAATAAACAAGAGATCAAAGCATCTAGTATATAATCATAAGAGATAAATGGACTAATTAACCGATCATGTATCATAAACTAATCAATATGAAATGACAATCTATGTAGGTGATTAAGGAATCCTACAAATTATATCAACAAAGATGTAATTGAGAAAGAAAATTTGCCTTATATTAAGAAAATGGAGAATAGACTTACAACCATGTAGCCTTGATGTTGCAAGTCCCTTCCCACAATCTCCAAACCTCTCCTTGAATGAATATTCTTCCAACCTTATTCCTGTAGCATACGTCTACTTCCAAAAGTCCTCCTCAATCCTCAAGCCTATGTTAGCTTTATAGGCCAAGAGTGGGAAGTTTGGGATCCATTTTCCAAGGGATGAGATCCACTAATGGTGGGATAGGGATTCCAAAAAGAGAGGGAGGTACTCCATGATGGGAGGGATCAAGACTGAATAGGAAACACTTCGAAGCTTGTTGGTTGGGATAGATGCTACCAACAATGCTTCTAGACTTTATTTTTTTTTTACATGCGTTAATTCATGTTCGCAGGTCACAATGTAAGACAATGCGTACTTATGCGCAACTTCTAATGGTATTCTTTGTGTATGCGCAAAAATTGACTAGGGAACTACGCAGGTAGCCAAAAATAGGGTTTTGCACCATGGGATCTATGAATTCCGCTTTCTTTTGGATAATTTGGATTCTAAATTTGCAAGGGAATTCTTTGGGACACATTTTTGGATAGTGAAAGATCCAAACCAATGGTCATTTTCCTAATGTGAAAAAATGACATGTAACAGATTGCCCCCTAAAGTGCAAAGTCAGAAGAGATATTTGATGACTGAATTGATTTATCATGCCAAGGTTTGGGTTAGAGACTGCAGTCGGAGACCTGAAACAATAAATCAAATGTTACAATGCAATATATAATATCATCGTTGAGGTAGGAATTCCCATCATGAATATTTAATAACTCCACGTAGCCTGGATGGATGAAACTAGATCCGGGGTCTTGATCTCCATCTCTCGATCTGTAGTATGCATCTAGCCATGCGAGTGATTGTCTCGTAGTCGAACATGGTAGAAACTACTTGATTAGTGGTCAATGATGTGAGCCGTTAACAAATGTGAGAGAAACCACCAATAATGGCAATGGATCTCAAGGTACTTCCAGTACAATCTATGAAGTGTGATTAGATTTGTTGATGTTGAACACTCGTAGAATCATTCAATTGAAGGTCAATTATGAGAACTTGTTGTCGAAGGTGAGAAACTTTCCATTAAGACATGCAGGCCTAAAGGTACTGAAGGTTTCTAGATCAAATTCCTAGATAGTGAGCTGAAGTCGATAGGAAGTGATCCGTTGTAGGAGGGTCTACGACAAGAAACTCATGTTAGGTTTTGAGGAACAACAATTTGGAGTAATCCAGGACTGACCCAGAGATGAGCAATGAAACTGAAGGCTATGGTTGGCAAAGTAATTTGAATGAGGTTGGACTTGTCTTAAAGGTACTGAAGGTTTCTAGATCAACTTCCTAGATAGTGAGCTGAAGTTGATAGGAAGTGATCCATCGTAGGAGGGCCTACGACAAGAAACTCATGTCAGGTTTTGAGGAACAACAGTTTGGAGTAATCCAGGAATGACCCAGGGATGATCAATGAAACTGAAGGCTATGATTGGAAAAGTAATTTGAATGAGGTTGGACTTGTCTTGAACATATCAGAGACACGACATGATGACTTGGAAACATTTGAATCAAAAAATAAAACCCAAACCAACTCAATACTTTCAATGAGGTATGGTCAATTAGGAGACAAATGGATTTCCCAACTCGGACACAAAAGTGACGAAGTGTCATGTTCAAGAGCGACATAATGCCTTTTACAAATACAAGACAAATATTCTTTCTCACTTTTTCCCCCACTATTACTGGCAAGTACTTCTTTATTTTTTACAATCTTGAGGAGGATAACATATGCTTGTCCAGTAAGCTCATCCTTTCCTTTGGATGAGTCCTTCGAAGTATTTTAACAAACCCTAAAAAGGAATGGTTTGGTCTCATCATGCTTAATGAGTCCTGCACTGTTTAGATTTTAGGAGTCCAGTGAAGGGGTAACTTGATGTCATTTTCATATTTAAAGAGTTTGAAAAGACACAAAAATAAACTCGTTTAGTTATTTCAACGTAAATTTTAATGAGCCCAAAGAAAGTTAAGCTCAGTGTTTTTTAGTTTTAGGGAGTCAAGCGAAAAACATAAGTAAACTCCACAATGTTCTTTTTCGTAAATTTAGTCTCTCAAGCCTAGAAAAGGGTAAAATAATGTAAGAGAGAACCCTATTGACCATGATTAGTCAACGTATACCTTTTTCGTAAATAGTCTCGTTCAGTTCGTAAAAGGAGTAAACTTATACTGAATATATGATTGTTCATCTACTTTTATGAGTTCAAACAATTAAGTACTTGACGATCTTTTCATTTTTAAGGAGTTTGAAAAGGGCGTAAAGAGAACTCCAGGGTTTCACTTTTTTTGTAAGTTTTAATGAGTTCGAAAAAGTGATAAAAATATACTCAACACCAAAATGATTCGTTTCTCATATATAACCTGTAACCTACACACTTAAACTCAAAATAATTATCTATGCTAAAAAATAAAGTGGAAAACATTATAAATTTGGATTTGAAAAGTTAATAGAAAAAAAAATATTTAAATAGGCCTAAAAAACTTATAAGAACCCAAAAAGTCAAAAAGTTTTTACCAGTTGTGTTTTTCACCTTTTGAGAGTGATAGAGGTCATTTTCACTAGAAACTTCAGAGGTGGATTCCGGGCAAACCGTTGGGTGAAATTGAGAGTCGTATTTCTCAAGTAGATAATCTCTCCGAGATCTTCATTTTCATGTATCTTATTTAGCATTTCACCGTAGTTTTTTTATTCTTTGGGGAGGATTTTCAAAATGAAATCCGCCCTTGATGTGCGAAGGTCTCCCTTATTGGGCCTATGCACATCGGCCGATTTTTTAACAAAATAAAATGTAATGTGCATAGTTTCTAAGAAGATAACCACACACATTCGCACTATCTAGCAAAATCAACTACGCACAGTGCTGAAGGAAAAAAAATCAATATTAAAATCACTCAAATTTCTTGCTAATTTTTTCCATGATTGCTTCTAATGATCTCTTATGCTTTCTTGCAGGATTTTGGGCCGCTAGTATGGAATGGAGAGAGCGCAAACATGAAGAAGAAGACATAGTTTCTCTAAACCATCCAGAAATCATACGGGCATTGACAAACTATGGAATGTACAAGTTTTTCACTATTATAGGCATGAAATCCCAATTAGACTTGCTCAAATGGATGGTGGGAAAGTGGAATGTTCAAGAAGAATGTTTCATAGTTGGAGACCATAGACTTGTCATTGATGCTGATGACATTTACTTCTTGACATGATTTCTACACCGTGGGGTGGAAATCAATATGTTTGGGCATAGGCAAGGTGGTGAAACCAATGCCACCTATCTGATACAAAATTGTACTAACGAAGCTACTCTCAAAGATGGGAGAATTGACATTAAGACCATCTCATGGCTTCCTTTGAAATCTATCATGTTCATTGTTGCACAGCTATGCACTAGTGCAACTATGCATTTACTCACAAAGGCTTAGATGCAAACTGCCGTAGAGTGTTTGCAACCTATTATATTCAATTGGAGCGAGGGAGGCAGACTCAAAAACTTTGGGTACGGTGCCTTTGTTATCTCATTTTCTCTAGAGCGGATCCCTCTTCTCGCTCCATAGGTAGTTATAGTGAGACGGGGACCTCAGGACCCTCACATGCTGAAATGGGTCACACTTATGGCACGCCACAGAGGTGGCCAAGGACCAACGATCAGATATACTCCTGACTTCTTATATTCATTGGAAAACCAAATCATTATGATTGAGGATTTCCCATACACTGGGATGGATTACACAGGTGATCCAGACATGCCATTGCCACCTAGGATGCAGTGGGGCAACATAGGTAAAACTTCACACTTTGGTGGATTTTTGAAAGTTTTTTTATTCTTTGGCATCCAAAACTAATTTTTCGAAATGATCATGCAGATGTGGCCCCAGTGAGACCAATTGGATTACACATATATGATAGGCATGGTGAGAAGGAGTATCTCCCATAGAGCTGAACCCCGATGCTCCGGAGGCATTGACAAAGATGGAGCACAACCTTGAGAGGTTGACCTTGGACATCCTAGATGTCGGGATAAATGACCCGCCTCTCCGCTATCAAAGGCACATTGTGGAGGTTCCCAGACCTATTAGTCATTTTCTACGACGAGTAGCACACACTATTGTATGCTACCATGATCATCATCATGTGTAGTCACTAGTCTGAGGGCTATATTTTTGTTTTTTGATGATGTACTGGCATGTCTGGAAAATAAAGGCCATGGGGCCTCATGTCTTTAAATGACATTTTTATAAAAGCCATACTTTTTACATACACTTATCTAATGAAATCTACTACTTCTATTTTTGTTTATATTGTACAATATATGGATGAATATTGCATTGATTTCTTTACAAATGTTATACAAGTGCCAATTTAACACATAATTAGCCAATGGATCAATTAATGTGTTTAAATTTCTCGGAATATGTTGATACTCAATATAATCAAATTCTCTTTCCAAGAGATGAACCCACAAAAACATATTTCACATGGAAGCAATTCTAACTGAATAAACATCATTCAAATGTAATACTACGAGTTGTGAATCTAACCTAATGATCAATCGACGAATGCCAAATGAAATGGCATCAGATAATAACTCAATCACTGTGCTATACTCTGAAGTATTATTCGTTGTTCGACCAAGGCATATCCCATGAATAGAAACTAACTCATATATGGGAAAATAAATGACCTAGGCTGCTGAAGATAAATTCCAAGTACTATGACTAACAACATCAAAGAAGCTAATGTAAGCTTGAGGGAGTGTCGACATCTGCAAATCAAGTGTAACACAAGATAAGCAGGAGAAGTAGCGGAAAATCGTAAAAGGTTGCTAAAAATTGCCACATGTAAACTATGGTACAACAATATACAAATTTTTCACCGAACAATCTAAGCATAATATCTCTTTAGGTAAAGACCATTTTTGGGCTTTCCCAAAGGAATTCCATCATAATCAACTAGTTCATAGGCCCCTTTTTCCAATGCACATTTTACAACATAAGGGCCATGCCACATGGGCTCGAATTTACTAGTGCCTAACTTATCGTGCTCTTGATCATAGACCAAGACTAAATCACCCTCTGCATACGAATGAGCTTTGAAATTTTGATCATACTGTTCTCTAAACCGTTCCTTTTGGGCCTCGCTAGCTAATGCAACATCACGACGAGTCTCATTGAGACATGCTAAGTACAAGAAACATTCTTCTTTAGCAAAAGTGGTTGTTAATAATTCAATTTCCAGTTTCAAAGATGGTATCTCACATTCAATCAGTAGAATTTATTCCATGGCGTAAATGAGTTGGAAAGGAGTAAAACCAGTCAAAGTTATTGTTATGGTATGGTATGCCCACAAGACTAGATAGAGAATTAGACGTCAATCTCATTTATGAGTCCCAATAATCTGTTTAATCATGGTGGTTAAAACCTTCTTAACTAATTATACTTGGCCATTTTCCTGTGGGTAATATGGAGTAGAATTGTCATGATGCAAGCCTAGCTTCGTAGTTACAAGACCAATCATCATAAAGTTTAAAAAATGGCTACCATGGTCTATGACGATGGCTTGTTGAACTTCAAACTGAGCAATCACATGATTGAACACGAAAATGGATGGTGTTTCACCATCATCCTTATATGTAGGCATCACCTCGGCCCATTTCATAAAATAATATACCGCAAGGATAAAGTACCCATGCCCCTCGACCGAGTGAGGGTTACGTGTAAGGAAGTCGATTTCCCATTTAGCAAAAGGAACAACAACAATGATTGGGTGAAGAGGAGTTGGGTGTGCATGCATTTTTCGATCATAGATTTGACAATTATGTCTTTTCCAGAACACAGTTATACAATATTTAAAGTTTAAACATAGAAGGCCAGAAATACCCTCAGCATAGGATCTTTTGAGCAGTGGAAAACCCTAACATATGATCACCACAAGCTCCAAAATGGAAGTCATTTAATGCCTTCTCGGCTTCCTCATGAGTTAAACATCGTATGAAGATAGAATTGACACCACGATGATAAGGTGTATCACCAACAATATTGTATTGTTTGGATTGATACCAGATACGACAACAATCAATTCAACTCAGTTCTAGCCGAAATGTTTGGGTCTAAAGATAAATGATGATAACTCCATACGATGGATGATGAGAAAGAGAGATTCATCTGGAAGAGAATCCTTTACCACATTTTCCATCTCAGCATGGGGAAAGTCACACAATAATTCAGAAAATACTAACGATTTATTAGATTTGGATTTAAATAATTCCAAATCGAATTCCTGTAGAATAACTATCCATTTGGAATATTTCCCCTCTAGAAATTGTCTGGTAAGAATGTAAACCATGGGGTTGCAATCAGAAATCACAATAGTTTTGCACAATAGAATCTAGTGACGAAAAGATTTGACATCTTGAACGGTTTCCAAGACCAATTTCTCTACATGTGTATATTTCACTTCAGTTTTGGTAAAATTTATACTTAACTAATATATTACATGTTCTTCGTTCGATTCGTCTTCTTGAACTAAAACCATGCCAATAGTGACATTGGATGCAGCTAAGTATAAAAAGTAGTCTTGATGATAATCGGGAGGATGCAACAACGTTGTATAGGTCAATGCATGCTTAAGTGCATCAAAGGATTCTTGAGCCACTTCATCCCAAATGAATGAGATGCCCTTTTTCAATAGTCGAGTGAAACCTTTAGTCAACTTGGCGTAGTTATGGATGAATTGACATAGAAAGTTTGCTTTCCCTTGCAAACTCTAGAGTTGGCGGAGATTGGAAGGAGGAATATTCAGAATAGCCTCAACCTTCAGTGGATCAACATGAATGCCTTCCTTTGAAACGAAAAATCTTAGCAATCAACCAAATTGCACACAAAAAACACACTTGTTTGGATTCAAGTGAATATTGTAATGACGACATCTGATAAAGATTTCTCTCAAACACATTAGATGGTCTTCTCGTCTCAGTGAATGAGTTGGAAAGTCATCCAAATAAGGTTGTACAATATGTTCGATATCGTGAAACACATAAGACATAGCCCGTTGAAAAGTTGCACTGACATTCTTCAAACCGAATGGGAATTTTCGATAGGAAAAAGTCCCCATGGCCAGATGAATGTGGTTTTGTGTTGATTAGCTGGGAGTATGTTGATTTGATTGCAGCCAGAAAATTTGTCCATAAATGAAAACATTTCATTTCCAGCACATTCTTTAATGATTTGATCGATATAGGGAGTAGGATAATTTTTCTTCAGACATCCCTTATTAATATCCCTGTAATCGACACATACTCTAATGGTTCCCTGTTTCTTGTTAATGGGTAAAATATTGGACACCCAATTAGTCAAGGGAACCAGGTAAATGAAACCTTCTTTGAGTAGTTTCTCGACATTAGCTTTAATCGCAAAAAAATTTCATGAATCCACTGGACGTAATCATTTTCTAGTAGGTTTTGCATCCGAGTAAGTCTTACTCTCGTGCACAACAATGATTGGGTCAATTCCTGACATTTCCTCATAAGACCAGGAAAAAATGTTCGAATAGGGCCTTATATGTTCAAATTTATTTGAATGAGCATGAGATTCCTATGTGAATACTTTCAATAATTCATGTTTTGACTGAGATGTCAATGGTAATTGTTGTAGATATGTTTCCCAAATTCCTTTCGGACTCAACTTGAAAAACTAAAATGGGTGATTCTGGACTATCTACTATCTCAGGCGAAAACATAGTTGAAAAATCATTCTCAATTTTATCAGGGTTAGGTAGAAAAGATGAACGATGATGGTAATCGTTCCATGGAATTTCATCTAAAGTCATGAACTCCATAATAATTTCGTCGGTTGGAAACGTATAGTCAGAAGGATCAGGGAGTGACACTGGTTCTAACCAAGGTAAAGGAGAATAATCATGATTGATTGCATTCACTCAATAAATAGAAGATTATGGGTTAGAAAAAGATTGAACTACCTGATAAGCCAATTCAAACAGGATGAAAGGCATCTCATTTTCGTAGGAGGCTAATTCAGACTCTAAAGGCACTATCCGCGAATCAAAAGATTCTAAAGTGATTGATGTAATCATGTTAACCTCGGAAAAATTAGAAGGAAAATTTAGTGGAGGGACTGCAAAGGTTCCCATCAGTGATGAGTCTTTGAGTAAACTGACACCAATATCCTCATAAAGAGTATTTGTTTTTCCGAAAAAAGGTATGCTACCTGTAGAGTTAGGGTCTAAAGCGTAGTAAGGCAAATGGTATACTTTAACAATTTTTCCTTTATGAGGAAATTGTATCATTCAAAAAAGTGATGAGATCACTGTTGCAATGTGTAGATCCAACTTTGACCAAGCAAAAGGTTTTAATTGAATTGAGCATCAACAAATTCAATCATTTTACCCTATAGCTCTATGGGAAGATCATTTAGGATTCCATAAGGATGAAAAACTCTTCCATCAAAGGCTTTTAGAGTGGTATGTGACTGATTGATGCTTGGATAACATAAATATTTCCAACAAGAAATCGACATAATACACATAAATGCTCCTTCGTCAACAACTGTGCGAAACACTTGTCTGATTTTAACAAAAAATGGAATTTGGAACTCCAGTTGATGAGGGAGCCTCAGGATATGTCTCTTAAGATCGAAGATAATTAGGTTATAATCCCACGGATCAATAAATCCTATGGATGAAAATAAAAGATTTCAGTGTTCCGAGCATGTTTGTAGCACTTCCAAAGTTGAGATTGCGGAAGGAGACATAGCCAGGTCTTCAACAATGTTGTAATTTTGTGCAGCTCTAGCATGTGGGTTGAAAGCTTATTTTTGAAGCACACCGTTAGGAGGTGGTCATATAATCATGTCAGGATTCAGTTTCTCGATCTCTAATGTTTCAAAATGAGGAGGAGGAATTGAACTAGAAGGTTGACTTGATGAACTAGCCTCGTTTCCATTGTCAACAGGACCCTTAGATCCGTAATATTTTGATCCCATAGCTACCATAACTTGTTCCAAAAACATCATCATGATATCTTGCGATGTGGAAGAGGAAGATGTGTTATGAGAAACCATTTTTTTATCTTGAGAACTAAATAGATCCTTCAAAATAACAGGAGTTGGAGAACCTTTAATGAGTTTGGAAACGTCTACTCGATGTGGGCATTCCTTTGTATAATGATCCTCATCGCAAATAAGGAAAGGATACCGAGGTTTTTGTTTCTCATTAGTAGGTTCAGTTTTAGTAGGTTTCTCTTTCGAAGAAGTATTTTGTTTTGATTTACCTTTACCATTCTCTTTACCTTCGGTTGACTAAGTCTTTCCAGCAGATGATTCTACGTCATTAATTTTGGAAATAGTTTCAAGAGAAAGGCTTTCAGATGGTGAATCTTGTATGGCCAAAGTATGAATACTTTTAGAAATTTTCTTTTCTCCCTTAGACCATTGGCTAACATAACCTATTATACCATCAACGACATTATATCCTATAGGAGATGTAATTATTGGATCACCTGTAGGGTGTGGTAAATTTGGTATTTTCTCATACAAGGTGCCATATTGGGTGTAGACTAAGTCTAAATATTGGGCACGAGAAATTACCCGCTCTTCCGTAACGACACCTCCCTTAGTAACATCCTTGGTAATAATAGGAAGAAGTGACTTCGTAAACCATTCAGCTAAAATCTAATCTGGAATAAAAATTTGACTAAAAGACATCTATGTCTCCATTCATGTATATGATTAGAAATATGAGTCGATTTTGATTGTTTTAAAGAAGTCAATAGTTCGGTACCAGTATCGTATCGAATCGGTAGCTGGAAATAGGTTAATTTTTCTTTTTCTAGAGAGTTAAAGTTATGGAAAGAGGCGCAAGGTATCTCAATGTACCATTTTTCTGCCGGACTAGTTAAATTTCATTGGAAAAGGTGAAGATGGATGAAATCGTCGATTAAAGAATTCGTTGCACAACAAAGATGATATGTCATCACATGATTGGATGGGTCTTCTCCCGATTTTCCTTCAAATTTGGGTATGTCACTCGGTAACTTGGTAGGAAATGCAAGCCAATAAGGATAATAATAAATGGGATCGTCTATTAACCGGGATAAATTACGTAAATCTAGCATTGCAATAAACAGTAACTATCGGTTAGGGTCTTGCGGTAAAGTTTGATAACCTTGCGAGTTAAGACCAACCCGTTGTGGAGGAAACCCAAGATATCTTGGAATAGCCTATGTAGTTGGAATTGGAATTACACTAGGGTAACCAGGGTGAACCATACAAATTTTAGGTTGAAGAGGGACTTGATAAGTATGATCAGGGTATGGTTGACACTGGAAAGGTTGAGCTTGACCCATTTGACCTAAGTAATATTTCCCTTGTATAGGTTGAACTTGCAAAGGTTGACCTTGAACAAATTTAATTTGAACAAGTTGACTCTAAATAAATTGACCTTTGAAAGGTGAACTTTGAAAAAGTTGTCCTTGAAAAGGTGGAACCTGATAAGCTTAACCTTGAAAAGGTGTTTGCACTGTTCCTATAGTGGGTTTCCCGATAGGAATTTGTAGACTAGACCGTAGGAACAATTTGATAAGCAGAAAACTAAGGGATTTCCTGAGTAGTTTGAGGAATAAATACTTGAGGGGTAACTAGAATGGTCGTTTGTGATACTCCTGGGATAGGTGTCTAAGGAGAACTTGGAACTGGATATGAAATAGGTGTTTGAACAGGTGTCTGTGGTGCACTCTGAATAGGTCGTTGAATTGGTTGCTGAACAGGGGTTTGAGGAATTCCTTGGATAGGTTGTTGAACAAATTTTGCGAAATCCCCTGAACAGGTTGTTGGACAGGTACAAAAATACTTGGAACATGTATTTGAGGAATATTTTTTCCAGTAGGTGGAATAGGTTGATAAAGCAGCACTTGTGGAGCAACTAGACCAAACTGTTGAGTAAAAGCAAGATTCGAAATAATGTTCATCCTAGGGAAAGGAGTACCAAGAAAAGGTTGAGTTACAATAGGTTGACCTAGACTGGGATGAGGTATCTGACCATAAGTTCTAGTAAAAGGTTGACCCCCAACCGTAGGATAAGATCCGATAATAGGTTGTCCTCCAGGTGGATGATAAGGGGGTTTCCCCCCAGGTGGTTAATAAACACCAGTTGGGGTTACTTGAGTTACCGAATACCATGTGAATTTGTTGGTCTGATGTCATAAGCACTTCAGGCATGGATTTCATGCTCTGAACAATAGATTTAGATGAACTAGATGACCAAGTAGAAGGTTGAGGAGAAGAAGAAACTCTTAAGAAAGTCCTAGTAAGTGACTGGTATCTAGGAGGAACTAATGGACTACCATACAATAGTGATTCTAGGGAGCTGGTAAAATTTAGATGAATCAATGGGTTGGATCCCAATAGGAATGTATGACGTAGTTATTTCTGGTGAATAAAAAGGAATGTGTGGTGGTGACAAATTTTGGCATAAAAAGCTCAAAGTGATAGAATACCAAGGGTTAGGTCGGAAAGGAGAGAAATGAACTCTTGGGTAAAAAGATTCACTACCGGTAAATGGAAAATGAAGTGTTAGTGTCTCGTCATTTCCGGTAATATATTCAATGCTAATTAACCCAGGAGGTAATCTAGCCATAATTATCAGCCTCCTTCGAGGTGAAGGTGGCTCAAGAGTAGGAGCTATAACATCTGAAGGTGATTGTTTGGTCAATTTAGTGTGTCCTAAATTGCTATTTAAAATGTCAATCTGAGAGTCGTAAACTGCTGAAGTGAAGTGCACTGTATATGCAAGATAACCGATTTCTTATTTCTTTGTCGTTTTTGAGTTTTTGGTTTGTTTTTGGGTTTATCTTCTGTTGATTCCCTAATGTGAGATGGCAGAATTGAAAGTCAAATATGGATGGCAATAGTGACTTCTACAATGATTTTCCAAACTTTAAAGTTCTCAAAAAGGTTTCAAAATTTGCTGTGATGAAATCAATTCCTAAGAGAAAATAAAAATGTACCAAAACAATGAGCTACTGACAATGAAGCCCAGTATCCTTGCTGCTGTATAAAAAGAGAAAAAAAAACTGAACTCAAAGCAATTCAAAGACTGTAAGCAAAGAAAACTAAATCATACTACTTCAACTCATTTTCTGACCCCTCACCATTCGACTTGCTCTGGCTATAGGAGGTAATCATAAACAAATTGAGTAATCTGATATCTAAATTGCATGAAATGAAATTGCATAAAATGAAACTAAGATTAAACTACGTAGTCATACTTCAATCCCTGAAAATGACATGAGTAATCTAATCACTAACTTGCAGAAAAGTAAACTAAATCATACTACATCAATTAATATTCTGATTCCTCACTATTTGAGTCGCTCTGGCTATAGGAGGTAATCATAAACAAATGGAGTAATATGATATCTAAATTGCATGAAAGTAAATGAGCAAATAGAATTGAAAGAAATGACAATGCTGGAATTAAAACTCAGAACATAAATCAGCAGAAGGACAAGATGATTTCATGTCATTAGTCATTAAAAACTATGTAAATTGCCTGGGCTGTCTACAAGAACCTGAAAGAAAAACACTGATCAGTTAACAATCATGAGAAACCATAAAAGAAAATATGGACAACAGTTAACATGAGTATCAGAACAGTGTAATATATACAAGCAAACGATTATAAAAGCAGTAACATAATGAAAGAAAGAAAGAAACTATACAGTAGTTACAGAGCCTTGGTGTACAGGGGCCCTCTGCGACCTCGGCCAATCAATACTCAGTCACGAATTGAACTTAAGAACACTGTCTTCTCATATATTAAAATGCAGTCATAAGGTAAAGATAAAGCACGACACAGTGGGCTCGTAAAAACAGTCAAGATTACATATAAAAATCTAGCTATCAAGCGTATGATAACACGTTATTTATAACTGAGGATGCTACAACTAATTCCTAATTTCTGCGCTGCCAAATAGACACGTGAATAACCACGTCCTGAGATCTAGCAGTATGGTAGCCATGACAATTAAATCTATGGAGTGGTGGCTGTTCGATTTGGTTCACGGATCGATCCACAGGTGTTAGCACACCTCCGGAGATTGAGGAACTTGCCACGCAAATCTTCACATGGTAAAGACAGAGTCGTGCCACCGCAAAACTCTTAGGTTGACCACTCCTTTGATCGTCCTTGACCATGGCTGTTTGTAAGTGATTCGGCTGAACAAAGGGGACACGCTCCATGTACACATCATTTGCAGCTTGCCCATGTGGCTGGATTCTCCAGTGGACACCTGTAACATGGACTTCAATAAAATGGCTGCAGAAACTTGAGTTGGTTGCAGAAAGTGACAAGTTTCCGCAGCTGATTGAACAAAAATCTAATACAACAGTCACAAGACATAGTTAGGAAACCATTTTATAAGCTCTTTTTAAACTAATATGCAATGATTTGATAGCTTGGTGGGTCAAGTAACTGGAAAAGAAGGCTAAAAAGGTGTATAGGGAAGATGCAAGTTTGGGACTCAACATACCCCCACTGTGAAGGTGTTGCATGTCCTCATGCAACCAAAATTTTAGTCATTCCCCTTTAATCCATATGTTCTGAAGCCTCTGCTAGTACATCCAGTCCTCTTCTCTTCTTTCTTGATGCTACCACCATCCTGGGTTTCCTTATCAGACATCTGAATTTGAGATTGATTAATTCTCGGCTCAACTTTCTGCACTTTTTCTTTAGTTTCTTGTTCTTCTTTTGCCATAGTCCCAAATGAAGCATAGTGTTATCATGAATAATTTTGTCCACTTTGCTCTGCTCCTTAAGTGCTTCATTTTCTTGCTTAATATGCTTGTTTAGAACCTCTAATTCAAACACTTCTTGCTTTAAGGATTGGACTTGTGCATCTTGTGTCATGTGGGGCAGAGTGGTTGATGTACTCGGGCCTACAGCTGTCTTTTCTAAAGATTCGAGTTAATCATACACCTCCTATTGACTTGGATCTATTTCGGGTGTTTTTCTTGGACTGTCTTCAAAGTCTTTTGGAGGAGGAGGACTGCTTTCTAATTCCGGCCGAGAAGGGCTTTCATCAACATGTGGAGGACTAGTTCCAATACTTGGCTGAGGACAAGGTGGACTACGGCCAGCTGGAGGTTTCTCGGGTGTTCCCCACCCAAGTCAATGAAGTGGGGTCGTTTTACTTGTGTTTTACTCCCCCTTCCTCTAAGCCTATTGCTTCTTCTTAAATACTGTGGACTAGTACTCCCTTCTTCTATGCTCTGTTTTCCTTTTTCCTTCTTCTTTGCTGTAGCAGCTTGTTTTTGAAGATGCACTAGTCTCTTAGACAATGTTTGATAGTCTTCCTCTATAGATGGCTCTGGTGATTGGTAGACTTCTTCTATGTTCCTTTTTCCTTTCAATTTTCTCTGTTTTCTATCCTTAGTTCTTTTCTCCTTTTCTTTTTGACCAACTTCTTGAGTTTTGATAATAGGAGAGTCTTGGATTATGGCACTCTTTTCTTTTCTCCTACTCTTTCTTGGTGTCTTAGGTGTACTGCTTTCAGGAGCCTCAGATGGCTCTTGAAAGTAATTTCTTACTAAGAACCGTTCCCAGGTATCTTTGTTTTTCTTCAGTTGGTCTTCAATGAGAATCCTTATAAGTCCATGATGATATAAGTGAGGTTCTATATTTCCTATGTTCTTTTGGACTGTGGTACTCATCTTTTTCAAACTCAACAATAAGAAATAAGGCATATTAAGAGTTTGACTCTCTAAGAAGTTCATCAATAACCTAGCATGATACATTTACATTGTACCAAAGCGTCCTTCGCAAGTGATAAACTTTTGGATGATTAACAGTAAGCTGGCCCATTCTTCTTTCAATGCATGAACATGAATTCCTTTTGTAAACACAGTAACGTCCATACCTGGGTTACGTAACATAATTCTCCATGCTTTCTCGTCCACACTTTTGTTTTTAAACCAACGCTCACCTTCCTGGGGCAAGTTTGTGGCAGCT
This sequence comes from Pinus tabuliformis, assembly GCA_031772625.1. Lineage (NCBI taxonomy): Eukaryota > Viridiplantae > Streptophyta > Pinopsida > Pinales > Pinaceae > Pinus > Pinus tabuliformis. The sequence goes on along the minus strand of CM062814.1, from coordinate 861,870,789 downwards.
GCTATTGTTGCTTCAGTGACTGTGAACTTCAAGTCTCCAATTTCCACCATCTGGCCTTCGAAAGACCGTGAAAAGGCTTTTGTTACCTCTTTATTATGGCCCTTAAATTTTTGGATGAAGCGTAACGATTTTGCTTTCTTCAGCAAATCTTTTGCTTGAGGGTAACCTTCTAAGTACTTAGGTTCTTCTGGTTCTGCCCTTAGTAATCGTCCCATTCTTTCCTCTGTTTTGAAATTCAACTGAAAATTCAATTGCGTGTGAGGGTTTAGCAGAGGTAAGATGACTTGGTTGCAGGGTTTATGGCAAAAATACAGTGGCTGCAATTGGTAGATAACAGGTAACGGGAGTGTTCCGGAACTGCAAGCGGAACAGAGGATGAGCAGCCGAAGTGAGTTCACAAGATGAATTGTAGATGTATGTGAAGAAGATGGTCTTAAAAGAATGGTAAGGAAATGGAGTGAAGTCGAGATTTTGAATTAAACGGCTACATGCGAAATGTTATACATTTAATGAATGGCTGCGAAAAATGCGGTGGAGAGGAGCCGTAGTGAAATAGGTCACATCTCATGATTACAAGTGGGGTATAAAAGTGCAGTTGACTATGAGTTAAACCCAAAAATCAATCATGAGACCGTTAAGGAATAAATGCATGGTTTGTGGAATAATGTCGTGGGATGGTAATGGGTAATGGAGCTATCGTGATAATCATTGCACATAGTAGAGCTTTTATGGTTTGACAACTATGCAAAATTGTGCCTTTAATTGCTATTTGAAAGAAATTTTTGCTCATACCTTTGGAATCCTTGTCATTTGTTATCCATTAGATTTTAACCAACTGCTCTTTATTGATGTCTGGAGATGCTCCATGTCTTCATAGCATATGCTCAGTCACACCTGCATTTTTATGATTATTGCACTAACATTTTGACTGTAAATTTTGAAAAACAGAGTGGTGGCTGCGGAAATTGCCTCCAGCTGCGGAAAGTGTCACAACACCCACTTGGCTGAATAAAAATAGTTAGATAATAACTAACTGAGTGGAAATGGTCCTAAAAGAGACATTTATTAATGAAATGGAATGAAATGAATGAGATGGAATGAGATGAAGTGGAGTGAAGTGAAATGAAAATGAAATGGAGATGGAGTGGGATGGCAAATGAAGTGAAGTGAAAATGAGAAAGAAGGAGAGAATTTTTTTGGAAAATATAGAGTGTCAGGTGTCCCTGATTTTCACTCTACATTTTCTGTATAAGACCGCCAACCAGTGATTGGTTTTCAATCTTATACAATTTTTTTTTTTGAATTGAAGAACAAAGGCTAGGCTGGTGGGGAAGAAGGATTCTTCTTCACTAGCCTTATTGCAGAATTCTCTTGAAATATTTTGACAAATTCTTATTTTGAGAGTGGCTTATGATAAATTTTCAATCTGTGGCCATTCACAATAAGAGGAGTCTGAAATTCATCAATGCTCTTGATTCTTACCGCTCCATTGCTAAAGACTTTGTCAATCTCATATGGCCCAAGCCAATGGGTCTGAAATTTACCTTTAAAGTCTTTAAACTTGGAATCAAATAGTAATGCCCAATCTCCTTCTTGAAACTTTTTCGCCTTGATGTATCGGTCATGCCACTTATTTCTTTGATGTTGAACTAGATCAGTTCTTAAGATTGCTTCTTATCTGATCTCATCTAGCTCATTTAGCTACTCCATTCTGTGCTTTTGGGCTTCTGATAGATCCATCCCCAACTGAACTGCCATCTTGAAAGTTTTGACTTGAAACTCAATGGGGAGCAGGACTTCTTTCCCATAAACAAGTTCATAGGGAGAATGTCCTGTTGTATTCCTCCATGTAGTTCTGTAGGCCCACAAGGCTTCAGGAAGCCTTTCTGCCCAATCTCTTCTGTGTAGATGGACAGTTTTGGTGATGATGCTCTCAATAACTTTGTTTGTAGACTCCACTTGGCCATTTGCTTGCGGATGGTAAGGAGTAGATTTTCTGTGCTTGATTTTGTATTCTTCCATCAGCTTCTCCATCAAGTTAGATGTAAATTGACTTCCTTGATCTGTCACAATTTCTCGTGGGACACCAAAACGAGTAAAAATATCCTCATAAAGAAAATTAACAATTGAATTTTCAGTAGCATAAAGTAATGCTTTGGCTTCTACCCATTTAGTGACATAATCAGTGCATACCAATATATACTTCTTCTGTTTAGATGGTGGATTAATGGGTCCAATGAAATCTAAAGCCCATTTTTCAAAGGGTTCGATGAGTACCTGTGGTTGTAATGGCATTTCATTTGAAAGAGTCGGTTTCCCTACTCTTTGGCAGCTGCCACACCTTCTGACATATTGTTTTGTATCTTTGAAGAGGGAAGGCCAATAATATCCTAAAGAAAGGATTTTATAGGCCGTTCTTTTGTCAGCAAAGTGTCCACCGCATGGTTCATCATGACATGCCTTAAGGATGTCAGGCATTTCATCTTCCCGAACACATCTTCTGATCACACAATCTAGCCCTGTTTTAAACAATTCGTTAGAAATCCATGAATAATTTGAACTCTCCTGAATAATTCTTCTTTTTTCACTAGGAAATAAATGTGGAGGTAGCTTCCCTGTAACCAAATAGTTAGCAATATCTGCATACCAAGGAGTCTTAGTAGTTACTGCAAATAAATATTCATCTGGAAACTTATCCTCTACAGGAGAATCTTCGTTAGTATTTTGGATCCTAGACAAGAAATCAGCTACTGTGTTTTGTTTCCCTGGTTTATCCAACACAGTAATATTGAATTCTTGTAAAAGTAAGAGCCATGTTGTAACTCTGCCATTAGTAACAGGTTTGTTCATTAGATATCTAATTGCAGAATGATCAGTATGGACAAAAGTTTCATAGCCTGTTATATAATGTCTAAACTTATTGATTGCACGAACAACAGCTAAGAACTCTTTTTCAGTCACAGTATAGTTCAACTCAGTGGGAGTCAAGTTTTTACTGGTATAGTAAATGGCATAAGGAACTAAATCCTTTTGACCCAATACAGCTCCTAGAGATGTATCTAAAGCATCTGTAGAAATATGGAAAGGAAGTTTCCAATTTGGCCCTCTCAAAATGGGTGCTTCAGATATTCTTGTTTTGAAAGTTTCAAATGCAGATTGACGATCAGGATCCCATTTGAATTCACAGTCTTTTGTAAGTAATTTGAAGAGTGGAGATGCTATTTTGGTGAAGTTTTCTATAAATCTTCTATAGTATCCAGTAAATCCCAGAAAACTTCTAACATCTTTTTGACAATTTGGAATAGGCAGCTTGGAGATGACTTCAACTTTTGATCTATCAAATTTAATCCCATCCCCTGAAATATGATGTCCCAAAACAATACCTTCAGTAAACATCATAAAGCATTTTTCATGACTCAATGAAAGGTTTCTTTCTTTACATCTTATAAGGACTTTTTCCAAATTCTCTAATGCCTCTTCAAATGAATCACCATAAACTGTAAAATCATCCATATAAACCTCTACACAATCATGGATTAGATAAGAAAAGATTCCTAGTACTGCCCTTTGAAATGTTGCGGGTGCATTACATAATCCAAAAGGAAGCACTCGGTAGGCAAAAGTTCCCCCTGGACAGGTAAATGTGGTCTTATCTTGATCTTCAGGTGCTACCTGAATTTGATTATAGCCACTAAAACCATCCAAAAATGAAAAATACTTTTTGCCTGCTAGAGTATCTAATACCTGATCGATAAAGGGTAAAGGAAAGTGATCCTTCAGAGTTTCTTTGTTCAATTCCCTATAATCAATGCATACCCTCCATTTAACATTCTTTTTAGGTACTATAACCAGAGGAGAAACCCATCGGATATCTGAAATTGGATAAATGAAGTTTACATTGAGTAGTTTTTGGAGCTCTTCTTTCACTATTTCCCTAAGGTTTGGATTCATCCTTCTCTGAGGTTTTATGATTGGTCTACTGTTTTCCTCAATATAGATGTGATGAATGCAAGTCTTCGGGCCAATACCTTTCATATCAGTATACTCCCATGCAAATGCAGTAGAATGTTTTTGCAAGATTTTGGTTAGCTCTCCCTGTTGTGATTTTTCCAAGTTTTTGTTGATATTCAATGTTTTACTTGGAAAGATCTCAATGGCGGAACTACCAAACTCTTCCATAGAGTAAAGAGGCATTTGTCTAGATGATAGATACTCAATGTCAGAATCTAACTGAAATTGTGTGTGGTCATATTCTGAAGATGTTTCAAAATTTTCTAATGTGTTCAGAATTTGACTATCTTCACTGATTCCAGAAATGGTAAAGACAGGTTGTATAGTGTCCTCATCATCAACCTATTCATTATCTCCTACTTCTGTAATTGATTTTGCTGGAGGATACAAATTGAATTTCGTTGTCGAATTACCATCAGAAATATACATATCCCCAGATCTACAACTGATAAAAGCATCAGCTGTGGCTAGCCAAGGTCTTCCTAAAATGAGTGGGTGTCCTCCTAGATTACTCTTGGGAGTTAAAATCATGAAATCTACTAGATATTCCCAAGAATCTAAGGAGACCGAAATGTCTTCTAATACACCATCTGGTTTGATAATTGATCGATCTGCAAGTTGCAGTAAAGTAGGTGTAAAAAGAAGATTAGGAAGTTTTAGCTGTTCCATAGTCTGTCTACTCATAATGTTGATAACAGCCCCTAAATCAATTAAAGTATTTGGAATTTCTACCCCATTGATATGTGTTTTGACAATTGGACTACCGGGATCTACATACTTCTGCATGGTAATTTTTCCCATCATGATATCTGCAATTTTTCCTACCAGGTGGATTCTTCTTGTATCTCTTGGTTTCCTTCCTGGTATTTTAAGACTCAACCCCTTTATTGTTTTTGCTAGAATAGGAATTTCTCTAATGGCTTGTAACAAGGGAATCTTGATACAAACATTCTTTAATTCATCTAGAAAATCATAGTCAGGCAACAAGATTTGTTTTTCCACCCCTTTGTCAATTTGTAATCTTTCAGGAAAAGGAGGTGTGGATGAAGATGCAGGTTGCTCAACTATAGGAGTTGTGGGGGTTGACTCTTTTTCTTTTTGAGTGCTTGGGTTTTGAAGAGATGCTTCAGAACCTTTATTGGCTTCAAGAGAATCTTCCTCAGAAATGCTTTGCTTTTGGGCATCTATAGAAGGTTTGTCTAAAACTCTACCAGATTTGAGTTGTACATCATTAAGAGGAACAATCATATAGGTAGGAAATTGTTGTCCTTCTACCATGTAAGCATTTTGAGGGTTTTTATTGTTGGGGTACGGCAATGGCTGGGAAGATAGTTGATTTGTCTTCTATTGGAATGGAAGCAAGAGTTGAGAATTTGGATTCTGTTGAGAAGGTTGTTGTTGTTGTGGAAATGGCAATGAAAGTTGTGGATTTTGATTTGGAAGTTGTGGAGCTTGTTGATTTTGAAAAGATGGAGGATATTGATAAAATTGAGCAAATATCCCATAACGATTTTGCATACCTTGTACCCATGATTGAAATGGATTTTGAGGTTGGGACCAAGGTTGTTGCCAAGGATTCCAACTTGGTGGGGGTTGAAAATTCATAGAGTTGTTAAACCCTTGATTTTGTTGCCCCTGCCAAGGTCTCCTTGCAACAAAACAGAGAGACTCAATTGAATTTGGATCTTCTTGAAAGACAACTTTGAGCTCAGGAATTGAAGGACAATCCTTGGTCTCATGGCTTTTTGAACAAATCACACATGTTTCTACAACTTTTGCATCCAAGGGACATTCCCTTAGAGCATGTTTCTTCCTAAATGTTGGACAAAAGATGGCCAAAGCTTCAGTTTTCGCTTTCTGCTTGTTTTGTATCTTAAGGGTGTCTAGTTGCTCACTAAGACTCCCTAAAATATCAGTTTTGAATTCATCAAGCATGTTGCCAATCTCAGCCCTACTTACTGATCCAGTTGCAGATTTGTTTGCTCTAATGAGAGAAGGATATCTAGGCCCTTTTCCAGTTTTAGATTTTCCCCTTGAGAGATGGACACATAGCTCTACTATATCATGAAGTGGAAGTTGAGATATATCTCCTTTTCCCATCATGTTCAAAATATCTATCCATTCATCTCTAATGGCTTTTAATAGAAGGGCTTTCAAGGTTTCCTCATCTAAGTTATTCATTTTTTCTCTTTTCAGGTTGTATTGAAATCTTTCAAGTAAATCCTCCAAGTTTTCATCTTCTTTTTGCACCATTTTGAATACCTCATCCTTGTGATTGGTGGGCATACAATAGTCCAGGTATCTATCCAAAAATGTTTGTTTCATATCATTCCAAGTCGTAATGGATTGAGTGACTAATCCCATGAACCATTTCAAAGCAGCTCCCTTCAATGTTGAAGGAAACAATTTGAGTTTTTGAGAGTCTTCCAGATAATCGTAAGTTCGACACACGACTTCAAACTCAAATAGAAATGTTTTAGGATCCTCATTTCGTTACCCATGAAAGTTTGGGAGGACAGATGGTGAGATGTTTTTCATTGTTGCTCGAGAATCCTCATCAACTATAGGAAATCTGAATGAGTTATCTCCATCCCTATTTCCCCCATTGTTACCTCTACCTCCTCCATTGTTTCCTCCTCCTCCTCTACCTCTACCTCTACCAAATCCGTTTACTACTTCCTTTGTCATGATAGTTTCCTCAGAGACTTCAGAGTCCTCTGGTTCCTCTACTAATGGCGAACGAGGAGGAATTTCTCCCTCTTCTTCTTCAGGTGATTCTACTTCCTCAATTACAATGTGTTTTCCTGTAGAAGTAAAGAAAGGGTCTTTTCCTAACTCAGATTCGGTGGATAGTGTGGGAGAGTCTCCTAATTCAACTACTGCCTCTTGAATTCCAGGAATCCTAAGGCTAGGAGTGTGAGTTGGAGATGATGGAGGTGTTTCTTGTCTATTCCTTGAAGTAGATGGAGTTGTAAAAATCGAACTCTTGGCCCTAGCTAAAAACCTTCCCCTAGAATCTCTTGCTCTATGCATGTCATTTTCATTTTTCTTCAAGTCGGGCTAATAATTCTCTTTCTGATCTTCTAGGTCACTCTAGGTGCAAGAAGAGAGCATACTCAAGAGATTATTAAACCAATAACTCTCTTTTCTGATCCTCCAGATCACACTAGGTGCAAGAGGAGAGCATACTTTGAGAAGTTATCAATTTTTACCTTCCTTGAAATTTTCTTATTTTTTTTTAAGAAATTGGCTACCTAGTTTTACTTCCCCGGCAACGGCGCCAAAATGTTTGGTCAATTTAGTGTGTCATAAATTGCTATTTAAAATGTCAATCCGAGAGTCGTAAACTGCTGAAGTGAAGTGCACTGTATATGCAAGATAACCGATTTCTTATTTCTTTGTCGTTTTTGAGTTTTTGGTTTGTTTTTGGGTTTATCTTCTGTTGATTCCCTAATGTGAGATGGCAGAATTGAAAGTCAAATATGGATGGCAATGGTGACTTCTACAATGATTTTCCAAACTTTAAAGTTCTCAAAAAGGTTTGAAAACTTGCTGCGATGAAATCAATTCCTAAGAGAAAATAAAAATGTACCAAAACAGTGAGCTAGTGACAATGAAGCCCAGTATCCTTGCTGCTGTATAAAAAGAGAAAAAAACTGAACTCAAAGCAATTCAAAGACTGTAAGCAAAGAAAACTAAATCATACTATTTCAACTCATATTCTGAACCCTCACCATTCGACTCGCTCTAGCTATAGGAGGTAATCATAAACAAATTGAGTAATCTGATATCTAAATTGCATGAAATGAAATTGCATAAAATGAAACTAAGATTAAACTACGCAGTCATACTTCAATCCCTGAAAATGACATGAGTAATCTAATCACAAACTTGCAGAAAAGTAAACTAAATCATACTACATCAATTAATATTCTGATTCCTCACTATTTGAGTCGCTCTGGCTATAGGAGGTAACCATAAACAAATGGAGTAATATGATATCTAAATTGCATGAAAGTAAATGAGCAAAACAGAATTGAAAGAAATGACAATGTTGGAATTAAAACTCAGAACATAAATCAGCAGAAGAACAAGATGATTTCATGTCATTAGTCATTAAAACTATGTAAATTGCCCAGGCTGTCTACAAGAACCTGAAAGAAAAACACTGATCAGTTAACAATCATGAGAAACCATAAAAGAAAATATGGACAGCAGTTAACATGAATATCAGAACAGTGTAATATATACAAGCAAACGATTATAAAAGCAGTAACATAATGAAAGAAAACAAGAAACTATACAGTAGTTACAGAGCCTTGGTGTACAGGGGCCCTCTGCAACCTCGGCCAATCAATACTCAGTCACGAATTGAACTTAAGAACACTGTTTTCTCATATATTAAAATGCAGTCATAAGGAAAAGATAAAGCACGACACAGTGGGCTCGTAAAAACAGTCAAGATTACATATAAAAAGCTAGCTATCAAGCGTATGATAACACGTTATTTATAACTGAGGATGCTACAACTAATTCCTAATTTCCACGCTGCCAAATAGACACGTGAATAACCACATCCTGAGATCTAGCAGTATGGTAGCCGTGACAATTAAATCTATGGAGTGGTGGCTGTTCGATTTGGTTCACGGATCGATCCACAGGTGTTAGCACACCTCTGGAGATTGAGGAACTTGCCACGCAAATCTTCACGTGGTAAAAACAGAGTCGTGCCACCGCAAAACTCTTAGGTTGACCACTCCTTTGACCGTCCTTGACCATGGCTGTTTGTGAGTGATTCGGCTGAACCAAGGGGACACGCTCCATGTACACATCATTTGCAGCTTGCCCATGTGGCCGGATTCTCCAGTGGACACCTGTAACATGGACTTCAACAAAATGGCTGCGGAAACTTGAGCTGGCTGCGGAAAGTGACAAGTTTCCGCAGCTGATTGAACAAAAATCTAAATCAAACAGCAGTCACAAGACATAGTTAGGAAACCATTTTATAAGCTCTTTTTAAACTAATATGCAATGATTTGATAGCTTGGTGGGTCAAGTAGCTGGAAAAGAAGGCTCAAAAGGTGTATAGGGAAGATGCAAGTTTGGGACTCAACAATGATTTAGGTTGAGAAACTTCAGACGCAGGTTCCTCTACATCTGGTTCGGTTAATTTAGTGTCTGAAACATCACCAGTACCATATTCAGTTTGAACTAATTTGGTAATATCTGGGCCAGAGTGAACTAAACCTAATTTTATTTCTTGTATTGGATTCACTTCGGTTTCTACTATCTCAAATTCTAAAATTGTCGATGTTTCAGGTTGTTCTGAGGCTTTAGATCCTGTTGACTTTGAGATTTCAGTTTTTATCTTTTCCAATTAACTAGGTGTGTATTCAGGAGGTTTACCTTGCATTCTACGTGACTTCCTTGGTGATTTAGCCAAGATGAAAATTTATCAAAAAAATCAAACGATATTCACAATCCAATCCTAAGGTCTCTAAAAATTAAAAACAAACAATTAACATACGCCAAAAAATATAAGGATTCAAACCATGCAAACAAGATTTTCACAGCAAGATCACTAGTTGGTGTTGAAATCCAACATTGCAAAAATTAAAGTGAAAAATGGCTATAGATAGAGTGGGTGGAACCAGTTACATTGACGACCTACTTAATGTACACGATCTTGTGCAAGTAAACTTCATTTATGCCATCTTGAATGAAGAATAACCTCCATAAATTTCCAAGTGAGTAAAGCCAACATTTGTTCCAGGTACATCAGATACTTCCCCTCCACCCTCACCTCAGGTAAAAACCCTAAGAATATGGTCACTAAGGTTACCACGTAAAACAATTCAAACTGGGGGGACAGTCGCAGATCAAACATACACGCAAGGGTAGAGTAACAAAGATCAATCCCCTTGAAATTTCCTCAACATAGTTAATCTGAGGTTTACTTCCAAGTGACTCCCAAGTACCTTTGGGCACCATTTTTAGTAAGTGTAAATCACTCTGCCATATCCAATGAAGTGGGGTCGATCACTTCACTGGGTTTGATATGATCTCATGGTTGACTCTTTTGTAAGGGGAGATTCTGAGAGAAAAAATGCAGTAAATGGATTTTTCTCCCTATCACAAGATGCTAATGTTTTTTTGCAACTTTGGAAAGTTAATTCACTTTCCTATTCCAAAGCCCTACAACCTGATCTACTGTAGGTGGAAAAGATCCCTAAAAATAAAACTTTCTAGATTGATTTTATTAGCGTTGATTTTAAAAGAGGTTATTTACTCAAAGGTAATGGATTTGAAACTGATGAAATTATGACTTGATGCAAATCCTAATGCAATCGAAAATGAAAATGTAATCTTTTCGTTTCAATGAAAATATATTTGAAGTAAGGAAAGAGTATTTCACTTTTTCAATTGAAATTTAAACAAAACTCTAAACCCCAGTATATCCCTTTTCCTAAAATGCAGATATCCAATTTCAAATTACCCAAATATTGAAAATAATTTCAAACTTTCACTTTGCCCAATAACACAAAAAATCAAGAAATATCTCTTTTCATACAATCACTCAGAAATTTGCAAAATGCAACAAGAAACCAATAATCACTAAAAATGAATTTTACTAATTGAATGCTATGAGCTCACTTGCAGCAAAAGTATAGTTCATGAACACTTCAGCAACATAAAGAAAACCGAATTTTTCATTTCGAAACAAGCATAAGAAGAATTTTTTTTTTCACAAACAATAGCTAATCTTGTAAATCATTGATTTTGACACACAAATCAAACTTTCACAAAAGAGAAAGCTAGACTCAAAACCTGATCTAATCGAAAGAAGAAAGATAGACAGTCAACAAGACAAGACCAACATATCTCTCTTTTGATAGATTGACCATTCATCAGATGAGACTTTACCCTAATTTGCAAAAACAAGACAATCATAAGAAAATATTTCCATAACACTCAGCGAGACTGACCAACACTCAAAGAAGGTACAAACAAGTGTAAATTAATAGGAAAAACCCAAAATTTTGGATTGGATGAGGATAAAACTGAAATTTTAAAATATGTGCGCAGGTTCTAGAAGAAATCATGCATATACGCTTTGTTGCTAAAAGCCAGATGCACATATATGCACATTGTGCCTAAAACCTAAGTGCACACAATGAGGAATTTTGGAAAAAATAAAAAGCAAGTCAAATCCAACCCAAAATCCAAAATTTTAAGATTTCCAGACACTCAAGGAAGGCTTGTACAAAAGGTTCAAAATGTCAAACAAGAAAACTAATGGAGAGTGAGACGAGTCCCCAGTGGAATCACCAATTTTTATGTGGACTTATCCCTCTTACGGACAAGAGCGATCTCCCTAGACTTCAAAGAAACCTAGTAACAAGAAAATAAGAACTACTACATTTCTTTAGACTATGATTGTTTGGAACAGATACTATGATAGAGACCACTTATCATTTAAACAAAATGATTGATGAAGTCCCCTTCAAATCTTTCGACCATTCACTCATCGACACTTTAGCAATCCTCCCGTCACTCCCCACAACTTCTCCATAATGTCATGAAGGAGATCTACATAGACAGAAATAAACAAGAGATCAAAGCATCTAGTATATAATCATAAGAGATAAATGGACTAATTAACCAATCATGTATCATAAATTGATCAATATGCAATCACAATCTATGTATGTGATCAAGGAATCCTACAAATTATATCAACAAATATGTAATTAAGCAAGAACAATTGCCTTATATTAATAAAATGGAGAATAACATTACAACCATGTAGCCTTGATGTTGCAAGTCCCTTCCCACAATCTCCAACCCTCTCCTTGAATGAATAGCCTTCCAACCTTATTCCTGTAGCATAAGCCTACTTCAAACAGTCCTCCTCAATTGCAGGCCTGTGTTAGCTTTATAGGCCAAGAGTGGGAAGTTTGGGATCAATTTTCCAAGGGATGAGATCCACTAATGGTGGGATAGGGATTCCATAAAGAGAGGGAATTGCTCCATGATGGGAGGGATCAAGAATGAATAGGAAACCATTTGAAGCTTGTTGGTTGGGATAGATGCTACCAAAAATGCTTCTAGACTTTAATTTTTATTTTTACATGCATTAAGTCATGTTCGCAGGTCACAGTGTAAGACAGTGCATAGTTATGCACAACTTCTAATGGTATTCTCTACATATGCGTAAAAATTGACTAGGGAATTGCACAGGTAGCCAAAAATAGGGTTTTATACCATTTGATCCAGGAATTCCACTTTCTTTGGGATAATTTAGATTCTAACTTTTCAGGGGAATGCTCTAGGACACATTTATGGATAATGAAAGATATAAACGATGGTCATTTTCCTAATGCGACAAAATGATGTGTAACACTAATGGAGAGATAGAGCTCGAAAGTCAAGGCCTTGCTATTTTTTTACAATGTTGGATATGATGATAAAAAATCATCATTGATGCTTATCAATATGGATCCTTTCTTATATGAATATTTCAACTTGAGACTGTCGTATTGTGTCATTATGAATACCTCCCTAGTTAAGAGGGAGTGTTGAAAAAGGAAACTAGTATCGACCTTCATAATGTAATAAAATGTAATTTTTATTATTGATATCTTTATTATTATATTCATTATTATAATTTTATTTTGGTCAATGCATGATCTTCATGCTTATAAATTCAAAAAGAATCAAAAAGAAATTATTTTGAGTCAAGGAAGTGTACTCGAGTGAAGTCCCATTTGGACTTTTCTAAGAAAAAGAAAAGAAAATTTTACTTTGAGTCAAATAGTTAACACAAGACCAAGTCATACCTCCTTGGACAATTCAGCCTTAGAGGCAACTATTCAACCCTCCTGGATATGTATATATACAATTCAACTTGACCACTTGAAGTATATTCACTTACTCACAATCATCACATTGATTTTTGTGCAAAAATAAGAATAAGAACCAACGAAAGTCAAAGAAGAAAGAAGAAAGTCAAAGGAGAGAGAAAGATCAAGTTTTATGCCCTAATTCTTCTCACATGTGTGAAGGTTCTACAATTTTATGAGGCTATTACAAGGCAAAAACTCGGCCATCTATTATAGCTCTGAAAATTTTGTGGTTTGACTAGATTTCATGATTTGACCAGTGTTGACTTTTGTTGAATTTAAATTTGTTGGAGGAGACTTAGAGGAGTGTTTACTTGGGTTCATTTTGATAGTCTTGGTTTTTGTCTTGGGTCTTGGAAATCTCATTTTGATCTAATTCTATAAGAGAAGGATTTCCTTGGGTTTTCTCCTTTGTGGGGTTTTGCCCTAGATTAGAGCCTAATTTTTTCTGTTATTTGTCTATCTCTGATCTTTATGTTTTGGTAATTGCTTGATGAAGAGAACATAAATTTAATACGAAGCCAACAAATATTCACAATTAATTATCAAGTTAAGAGAAATCAAGCATCATCTTTATTACACTTGGTTTCTCAACAACAACTAATGAATGCATCGAATGTAGCCAACCATGGTCTTTCGAGAATTAAGGGATTTCCACCTACATGAGATATAGGTTTCACTCTTGATCTATCTATTAATTCTAAAATTCTAGGCATTGGTCAAAGATTACATATGTTCAAATAGTTCTTTGTTTCCATTTTCATAACATTAATAGCTGCTCCTAGGTAAATTAGAGTGTTTGGAATTGGAATACTGTTGATAGTGATTGTTTCTTTTGGTATACCGAGATCAACACATTTTTCAGTGATAATTCTAGTTCACACTAAGCTAGTTAAATTTCCAATTACATGAATAGTGAATGTATCCTTTCTTTTTCTGTCAGATTTCTTCCAACATAGTTCCCTTATTGTTTTTGAATGAATTGGTATGTCTTTTATCACTTGAAATAAAGTAATTTTAATAGATTTTTTTTTCAATTGAATTAGAAAATCATGCTCAAACAGAGTCATTGGCTTTTCCAAAATCAACATCTCCAGATAGGGAGGTAATTTGGATCCTGGTGATTTATTATGTTGAGTTTTAGTGCTTTTGTGTGAATCTGTTGTGCTAGTTTTATTAGTAATTTCATTTATTTCTTCTTCTTCCTCCACAATCATAAGAAATTCCTTTTGGATTACTTTACCTAATCTTAAGTGGATATCATGAATGGAAACAATTGAATATGCAAGAGTAGTTTCTTCTTGAGTCATATATATATATATATATATATATATATATATATATATATATATATATATATATATATATATATATATATATATATATATATGTATATGTATATGTATATATATATAGAGAGAGAGAGAGAGAGAGTTTATTATTTAGATTTTCCATTGGATAGGCTAGAAGTTGAGATGATCTTGGTGGAGGTTGGTTAGATGGAAATTGTAATTATTGTGGTTGGGTTATTGGTGGAGGAAGAAAAAGGTATCATTTTTAGTTTTATTGGGGATATTTTACAAATGGTGCTTGTGGATATTGTTGTTGATATGGTTGACGAGGAAATGGCTTTTGTTTATATGGCTATTGAGACTATGGTGGTTGATAATATTACTAAGGATTGTAGGGTGGTTGGATTCCATAGCTAGGGCTAGGTCCTTGGTAACCCTATTGAAAGGGTTGGTTTTGGGCCTGGGGAGGAGGCCATGTCTACCAAGGCATAGGAGCATTCCAAGTTTTTTTTATAGGATATGAATTATAATATTGAAGAAATTACTTAGTAGAGTCTTGAGTGTTGAAACATACTCGTTGCTCATGGTTTCCAAGGTGTTCTTGGTGCAACATAGTACACATATTCTACAACTTTATCTTCTCCTCTGTAGGTTGCTTTCAAGTTTTGTAAGGTTGGATAATTTTTATTCGCATCCCTTTATGCACAAATGCCATGAAATTAAATACTATATAATGGTAATTCCATTAATGGATGCTTCTTTCTACACTTAGGATAAAATATAGACAATATTTCATTTTTTCTTCTTGTATCTTCTTCGATCTTAGTGTATCTATTTCTGAGCCAAGAGTAATTAAGAGAACAAGTTTAAAATTCTCAAGTAAATTGCCTAATTCTTCCTTAGCAGCACTCCCTATAGTTGATTTATTAATTTTAGTCAAATTCTCCCTTAAATATTTGCCACCTTTGGCACTTCCTCTAGAATACTTCTTGCATAACTCACATATCTTGTCATAAGGTAACTAAGAGATATCACCTCCTCCAATAAGATTACGTACGTCAATATATTCATCCTTAATTCCCTTTACGAAAATTGTGTGTATGGTGTCCAAGTTCGGTGCATTTTGTTTGTATTTATGAAGATTATAGGAAAATATTCTAGGTAATCTTCTAGACTCTTGTATTCTTGTTGATAAATCCTTAAGATATCCTCCTTAGAGTCTTTACGTCTATAATGTGATTGATACTCACTAAGGAATTTTTTCTCATATCATCCAAACTCATAATAGTGTGTTCTCCCAAACATATATACCATTTTAAAGCAAGTCCTTTTAAGGTAGTTGGAAACAAAGTTTTTTTCAATCATGTGTATATCCATAAGTATATAAAAAATGTCAAATTCAAAAATAAATGCATAAGGATCTTCAGTTGACATACCATAAAAATTAATAAGTATATATGGAGGAATTTTTTTCATTTTTAAGTCAATACTAAGGAATGTTGGTGCATCTAGGATGAGAAATCCAAAGGTGACTTCATTCTATGGTTCTTTTCCTTGTTCTCCAAATCCTTCTCCTCTCTCAGTTCTTCTTCGAATTCGAACATTTTATCCTCTTTCATCTTGTTATGCTTTAGTTTTTCATTTTCTTTCTTTTTGTTCTCTATTTGTAGCCAATGCTATTTCTCTTATTGCTCTCTCTCTTTCTCATGCAATTGTAACATCTAAGTTAAGCTCTCGTTCCTCATGCTCTGCCATATCCTCGTATTGAAGGACCGAAAATTCTTTGGTCAAATCCTGAGAGTTTACTTCTATTGTCCCACTATATGAAATTATTTGAATTTGTTCCTTTCTTAATGTTTTTTCAATAAATGAAGATTCTTGAGTGGATGTTTTGTGAAATTTGGAACTAGGTTCAGTCTTCATAATATTTTATGTACTCATGATTTTATGTATTTGATGTAAAAGAGAAAAAAAAAATTATTATTATTATTTTATAGCATGGTTTTCATGCTCAAGGTCAATTTAATTTTAGGCCAAAACATCTATTGTCTGCTTCTTGGTTTTTTCATAGATTCTAGGAGTCAAAATAATCATTTTCATATGTAATAGACCCTATTAGGGAATTTTGTATCAAGTCAAAGAATTTATTTTGAGTCAAATTGTGCCAAAGCATCCCTCTAATACCAAGTTGGCCTATAGAGAATAATTTGGCCTAGAAAACATCAATTTGGCCCTATCTAGGGCTATTCATCCTCCATGAACAACTATATATCTATATGTCACTCGACCTCACTTGAAGGTCAATCAAATAAGCTCGATTAAGAGATAAGTGAAGAAGTAAAAAGATAGTGAAGAAGAGGAGAATTAAAAGGAAGAAAAATCGAAGTTTAAAGTATGTTTTTGGGCCACATTCTCCCACACCTGCAAAGGAATTAGGGCACATTTTGTTGCTACAAGACCAAATTGAAGATCTACTAAAAGAAGCTGAAATTTGGATTAATTTTGAAGGCCTCATTACCTAGAAGAAGAAAGAAAGTTGAGAGAATAAGAGAGACAACTTTTCTGGCATCTTTTCACCCACACTTGCGAATTAGGGTTTATGTAGTAATGCCAAAATCTAAAGTCATAAGTGTCAGGGTCGAACTTGAGATCAAAGGTGAAGTTGCATTAGTTTTGAAGCAATTTGACTTAAGTTGAATTTGTAGAAAAGAAGCTCATCAAAAATAGGTTGACTTGGTCTTGGAGGGATCTTGGTCTTGGGTCTAAAGGTCTTGGAAATTTTCATTTGAAGATTCTATAAGAAGAGAATAATTTCTTGTGGGTTTTCCTCTCTAGGAGAGGTTTTGTCCATGGCTAGCATCCTACATATTGTGTCCAATTTTTCTATTGATCTTCATGTTTTGATAGTTTTTTTTGTTATAAGAACACCATAATAATCAAGAGATTAAGAAACTAATTGTAAATACTACAAATTGAAGTAAATAAAATCACAAGAAATTATCAAGTTAAGAGAAATCACCCTTAATCTAGCTTCCCTAGATTTCTCAACATGGTATCAGAGCTAAGGTGTCAAGGAAAGGAAACTTGAAGATCACTCAACTAGGAAAAGGATACACGAGGGCCAAATATAAGAGGAAGAGCATAAAAAATATCTACTAATCACATCGCAAAGACCCTATCATCTTGAAGGGAGGACTCTTGGAAGAAGTATAGAAGATCTCAAGGACACTACCTCTATCTCATATAAGAAGGACTTCACATATTTGGAGCATCTTGGGAAGTCTCCTACAATATTCATTATCATCAAAGGAATCGAAGTGATCTCCCTCATATTGAAGAGAAGCACTGTCATTTTGAAAAAGGAAGACCATCCCTCCTTATAAAGCTCATCAAGAAGGCATCTTCATTTATCAATTAATTACTTTATATTCATGTCTCAACCTACAAATCAAATGACTAATTGTTGGAAATAATACTGGGGGGGGGGGTGAATCAGTATTATCAAATCAATAAAACTTTTTCATTTCATACTTTGATTCATATATGCTACTTCAGTTAAGGAAACCTGCGTGTATACGCAACTGTGTTTAATGCAACCAGCGTATATCCAGTAAACTTATGATTCAGTTAATCCATTATATTTTGATCTTTAATCAGTGCATCAGAACTTCATTAACCATATAAACAGTGAACAGGAGCAGTAAAATATAACAGACAATCACACACATGAACACAAGATATAAGGTGGAAACCCAATGTGGGTGAAAACCACCTACTGCAATCATCTCTATCTTCTTTTAATAAGAAACTTCTTTTTACAATTTTTGTACTGGTGCAGACTTATACCAGTATGCAGGCTTCTACCTGCAGAAGGCTACAACCTTCTCTCGTTCTCCAGCTTCTCCTGGAAGGGAGCTACAACCCCCTAGCTCTTGTACTAACTGTTGTGTTTACTAATACGTAGGTGCAGGTCTACAGAAGGCTACAACCTTCTCTTTTCTTCCAGGGACCACGTTTCATTAATTTTCAGACTGGATCCATCAATAACATCAATCAACCATCAAATATATCTGCATCAATCAATCTCCTTTGTACCAACTGAATCAAACAATCACTTCTCAGAATGCTGTAACCAGAATACAGAAATAGTAACCAGAACCCATGCTATAACCCAGAACATTGCAACAACAAACAGAAGTAGCTAAAGCATATTTTATTAGGTATACGCTACTGCAACGTGTCGAACCTGTGTACATATGCAGTTTACTCAAGGTGAACCTGCGTATACACTCTTTTGATATGAAGACCCAACGTGTATACGTGCCTTTGCTAAAGTGAACCTGCGTATAGATCTGTAAATGATGATTTAAACTTTACAACAACTTCAGACATCAGTTATACCCAGATCATCATAATTACAGATTACAACATGTGCCAGTTATTTAGACAAGAAATCAAAACCACACAAAGATACTTATCCTCAAGCCTTAAGATTTTGACCCCTCAATAGAACTTATCCTTTATCAAGCGCTCAGGTTCCTCCTTGATTCAAATCTAGCTGTGCACCATAACCCAATAATTAGTATTCTAGATCTTGCTCTTCATTAGATATTCCATTCATGAGTGCCTTTGCCTAATGATCTTCTCCTCCTTTTATAGTCCTAGGCCTTACTTAATACCATGGACCAAAACCACTTAGAACCAATACCTTGGACCGAATACCTGGGATCAACACTTCGGACCAAATACCATGGATCAATATAGAAATACCACGGACCAAATCTTAGTTTTCCAACATGTATGCGCCTTTCCTTGCGTGAAAGTGCGTGTGTATGCATACGCACCTTTTGGTCTGCGAACCCGTGTGTACACGCGGCTTGGTCAATGCGTAACCTGCGTATATCTCTTTTCTTCATTTTGAGAGTTTGAACTATGATTTGTCATCTAAGAGAGTTGCCATCAAGTACAACACCTGTATCACCTGTATCATAATGCCAACAATCTCCCCCTTTGGACTTGATGGCAACAACAACACCAATCACTCTCCCCCTTTGTCATCAAGGGCAAAGGGTCATGCTCCCCCTGAGTACTTGCTGAAATATTTGATATGCTGAAGTGCTAATTGAGCTCCTATGATCGAGTCCATGCTCCCCCTGAGCATAAGCAAGGTCTGCAAAAAGATAACATGACTCTATACATACATCACCAAAGACCTTCCTATCACCAAAGACTCATACATACATCCATCTCCCAACCAAGTGGGGATATACCAAGTTTGACTCATCCACCCAACCAAGTGGGGATATACCAATTGATTATACATGTAAAACAAGAACATTACATCATCCATCCCATGCATAGTGGGGTAAAAAAATATGACCTTTACATTGAAAGATATACATGACATATAAAATAGAGACCAAACATCTGAAACAAGACTATGATAGTTATCAACAACTATCATCAGCAACTCTTGTCAATCACCATCCAGACCAGCAACCATGATCTCCCCCTGAACCTGTTCCACCTGAATCAAAACAACTGTGAATTTGTACCAAGACCTTCTAAGATAATGCCAACAATGCATTACTATAAGTATATGCTCCCCCTGAATCTGTGCCAGATGATCACTGTTAGACCCATATCAGACTCCTTTCATCCACTGTTTTTCTTCAAACCAACATATACGCAATTGTATCCACAGAAACCGGCGTATGTACGCAGATATGCTTCATGAAGCTCACGTACAAACACTTTTCTCTAAAATAAATAAGTTTCAACAGCAAGATGATGCATCAACTACTCCCAGCTTATGTCTGAGCTATTCAAATGTCTCTTTGGGCAGTGGTTTGGTGAATATATCAGCAACTTGTTCTTTGGAGGGAACATACTCCAATTTGACCTTTTGTTCAAGCACTTGTTCACATAGAAAATGATATTTGATGGGTATGTGCTTCGTCTTGGAATGCATGATTGGATTCTTTGAAATATTGATTGCACTTGTATTATCACATAGAATGGAGATGGGTGGAGTGCATATGATCTAAATGTCTTGCAATGTTTGCATCATCCAAAGGAGTTGTGTGCAGCAAGATGCAGTAGCCACATATTCTGCTTCAGCTGTAGATAATGCAATTGAACTTTGTTTCTTGCTGAACCAAGACACTAATCTAGAACCCATATAGAATGCACCACCACTAGTGCTTTTTCTATCATCCACGCTTCCTGCCCAATCTGCATCTGTATATGCATGAAGTGTAAGATCTATATCCCTAGGATACCATAAACCAAAATTCTGAGTTCCTTGAAGATATTTGAAGATCCTTTTTACTGCTTGAAGGTGTGATTCCTTTGGATTTTCTTGGAATCTTCCAATTATTCCCACTGCATGCATGATGTCTAGTCGAGTACCTGTTCGATAAAGAAAATTTCCAATCATGGATCTGTAGGTTGGTTGATGTACTGTTGCTGATTCATCATTTGAGCTGAGACTGCATCCTGTTACCATGGGGGTACATACTGGTTTAGAATCTTCCATGCCGTATTTTTTCAAGATCTGCTTGAGATACTTGGTTTGTGATAGAAAGATACCATCTTTATTTTGTTGAACTTATAGACCAATAAAATATGTGAGCTCACCAAGCAGGGACATTTCAAATTCTTGCTACATTACCAAAGCAAAGTTTTGACTCATGGCTTCTTCATTGCTACCAAAAATGCTATCATCAACATACACAACAAGTATTTGCAATTTATTATTGTCATTCTTTATATATAGATTGCTATCAGCTGATCCTTTTGAGAAACCTTGTTGTTGAAGGTATTTGTCAAGACGGTAATACCATGCCCTTGGAGCTTGTTTTAGACCATAGAGAGCCTTTCTGAGTCTGCATACACGTTTTGGATCATTTCCAAGAATGAATCCGTCTGGTTGCTCAATATATACTTCTTCTTCTAAGTCCCCATTAAGAAAAACAGATTTTACATCCATTTGATATACCTTGAATTTCTGAAAACTAGAAAGAGAAAGGAACATTCTTATGGCTTCAAGTCTTGCAAAGTTTCTTCAAAATCTATACCTTGTTGTTGAGCATACCCTTTACAAACAAGTCTAGCCTTGTTTCTAATAACTTCTCCATTTTCATTCAGCCTGTTTTTGAATATCCATTTGGTTCCTATAATATTCTTATCATGAGGTCTAGGAACTAATTCCCAAGTATTATTCTTTTCAATTTGCTCAAGCTCTTCATTCATGGCCTTGACCCAACATTCATATTTGCATGCTTCATTTACATTTTGAGGTTCGATGGAGGAAAGCATTGCAAGATAGCTTGAGGATTCTGTAATAGTTCTTCTTGTCTGCACACCTACCTCTTTCTGTCCCAAAATTTGAGTCTCTGGATGATTTTTCTGAACATACCTGGATGGAGTCTTTTCTTCTGTCGTTATCTGTTCTTCTGGTGCTTCATTAGATTCTTCTTCAGAGTTAGTCTGATTTGATGTGGAAGGATAATTCTCATCTTCTTCATGCTCTTCGATTTTTATTTGCCTTGGATTTTTGCATGTTTCATTAACCACAACATCAATACTCTCAATAATTTTCCCAAGTCTTTTATTATAACATTTATATCCATTACTTCGGGAAGAGTAACCAAGGAGAATACCTTCATCTGCTCTGGGTTCAAACTTACCAAGTTTTTCATCAGTCCTTTTGATGTAACATTTGCTTCCAAAATCTTTCAAGTATTTTACAGTAGGAGTCTTACCATACCAAAGTTCATGAGGAGTTTGAGTGCTATTTACCTGAATGCTTGTTTTGTTGAGAATAGTGATGACAACGAATGCAGCTTCACCCCAGAAGGTTGTAGGAGTTCCAGACTCATCTAGCATAGCACAAGCCATTTGTTGAACAGTTCTGTTCATCCTTTCTACCACTCCATTTTGCTGAGGCGTCCTTGCGGTGGAGAATTCCCTTTTTATTCCATGTTCATTGCAAAAGTCGAAGAATTCATCCGAGGTAAATTCCCCTCCTCGATCAGATCTGAGGCATTTGATTTTGCGATCTGATTCATTTTCAACTAAAGCTTTGAAGGCTTTGAACTTTTCAAATGCTTCATCTTTATGCTTTAGAAGTCCTATCCAACACATTCTGGAAAAATCGTCAATGAATAATATAAAATATTCTTCTCCACAAGGTGACTTTTTCCTTGATGGTCCACATAAATCAGTATGAACAAGTTCAAGAGGCTTACTAGCTGATCCTTCCTTTTCAAGGAAATGTGCTCTGGTTTGCTTACCAAATTGACATGATTTGCATATTGTATTTTCTGGAATGCTAATATCTAGAAGATCACGAACAACCTGGTATCTACATGCTTTTCTTATTTGAGGGAAGCTTAGATGCCCTAGTCTTCTGTGCCATAGCCAGTGTTCATCATTTTTGCTTAGATAGCACTGTTGTTGTCATATCTTGAGTATGTATAAGTTGTTTGGAGTTATTACACCTTTGATCACTGTTTCTCCTGTATCAAGCTCACGAACAACACATCCATTTGATCAAAATACTACTTCATTTCCTTGATCACACATTTGACTGACACTTAACAAGTTATGCTTAAGACCATCAACATACATAACATTCCCATCTTTAACCTTTTCTTTTAAGATAATAGAGCCTTTACCTTTTATGACAGCAGGAGTGTCATTTCCAAATAAGACCTTCTTTTCATCTTCTAAGGCATTATATGATTGAAGTTTTTCTTTGTCACCTTTCATGTGTTTTGAGCATCCATTGTTGATATACCACTGATTTTCTTGTCCTTCTACATATAAGGATATACCACATCTTTCCGGTTGCGGCTCTTTCTTTTTCCATATTTTGGGACTTAATGAAGTTTTCTCCTGAGATGTTTGCCGAAATTTACTCCTGCATTCAAATTCTTCATGACTGAAGTTGTTGCAGATAGAGAATTCTATTTCATTTTCAAGAAGAGAAAAGTTATTGTAAGTCTGTTTCATGATCCCTGTCACATTCCTTTGATTTCGTGCTTCTCTAATAATGATTGTCTTGTAAGCAACACATTGAGCAGCTTTGTGTCCAAAGTTATGACATGAGAAACATTGGCCATTAAAGAAGTTCCTGCGATTATCGAATCTACTAACCTGGTGATTGTAGTTTCTATTGATATTCATTCTTGAAGCAGATTGAGTATGATTTACCTGTGGTTTTTAGCTTATGTTCATCCTTGAAGTAAATTGATCCTGATTTACCTGGTGGTATTCTTTATACCTTTGCTGACGACTTTCAAACTGTTTACTGCTCTTTGCTTCATTGAGATAACTTTTAGTGGAGGTTGACGACTTCTGTGATTGAGATGTTTCTTCGGTATATCCAA
The DNA here is from genome assembly GCA_031772625.1 of Pinus tabuliformis. NCBI lineage: Eukaryota > Viridiplantae > Streptophyta > Pinopsida > Pinales > Pinaceae > Pinus > Pinus tabuliformis. The sequence continues at coordinate 861,847,188 of CM062814.1, read as the reverse complement.
GACCTGTGTTTATCAGAGGAGGACGCTGTACTTTGATAATTTCATTTAATGTATCTGATCCTTTAGAAAATCTAAGATTGAGAGCTTTTGTTTTCTCAATATCCTTTCTTAGACCCACAATTTCACATTCCAGTTTTTCATTATGTTTTTCTCTCTCAGCAAGTTGGAATTTCAGAGTATCTATAATCATACTCTTTTCTTCTAAACAAACTTTGAGTTTAGAGATTTCTTCATAAAGGTCATCTTCATCTAAAGCATCCAAGAAATCATCATCTTCAAAAGCCATTAGAAGTCTATAGTCATTACTATTTTCATCTTCATCACTATTTGATAAACCATCACTATCTTCATGAGTATAGTAGCTCTTCTTACTTACACTTTGTTTTCTGTTCCATTTTGCTTATTCCTTACCTTTATCAAGCTTATCTTTATGAGGACATTTGGCAGCATAATGACCGACTCTTCCACAAGCAAAGCATTTGAAAGGTAGTTTACCTGTGAATCTCCCGGAACCCTGTTGAAGGTTCTTGACGAAGTTTGCCTCTTCTTCTCCTCCTGAAATATGTTCTGATTCATGGAATTCTTCTCTTCCTGAAGCTTTGAATGCGGCTTCTCTCATATCTGATGGACCTCCTTTTCTCATTTCGAAAGCAGTTAAGATTCCGTGCAACTGTGACATATTAATAGTCTGAAGATCCTGCTTTTCTTCTATGGCAGATACTTTTGATTCAAACTTAGTAGACAAGGATCTTAAAACCTTTTCAACTAAAGTAACTTCTTTTATCTCTTCACCCAAGTTCTTCATGCAATTAACAATCTCATCTATACGTAAGAAGTAATTAGCTATACTTTCATCATTGTGCATTTTGAGAGTTTCATATTGAATTCTGAGAGTTTGTAGTTTTGCACGTTTTACCTGATTGTCTCCTTCATAGCTTAGAACGATCTTGTCCCATATTTCTTTGGTGGTTTTGAGCTGCATAACTTTGACAAATTCTGATTGTGACAGACTCCCCAATAATGTATTGATAGCCTTGGCATTGGTTTCATATTGCTTTTTACCTGCCACATATGTAGGAATTGCTGATGGAAATGTATATCCTCCTTCCGTGATTTCCCAGACATCTATTCCAAGAGATTGAAGATAGGCTGTAGTTATTACCTTCCAATAAACAAAGTTGCTCCCATCAAAGATTGGTGGTCTAATGGATCCCTCTCTTTCGTAGTTACTCATGATGATAGATCTTCCTTCAAGCGATCAAGCTTCTTCTGAAGGACCTGCTCTGATACCAATTGTTGGAAATAATACTGAGAGAGGGGGGGGGGGGGGGGGGGGGGCGAATCAGTATTATCAAATCAATAAAACTTTTTCATTTCATACTCTAATTCATATATGCTACTTCAGTTAAGGAAACCCGCGTGTATACGAAACTGTGTTTAATGCAACCAGCGTATATCCAGTAAACTTATGATTCAGTTAATCCATTATATTTTGATCTTTAATCAATGCATCAGAACTTCATTAACCATATAAACAGTGAACAAGAGTAGTAAAACAGAACAGACAATCACACACATGAACACAAGATATAAGGTGGAAACCCAATGTGGGTGAAAACCACCTGCTGCAATCGTCTCTATCTTCTTTTAATAAGAAACTTCTTTTTACAATTTTTGTACTGGTGCAGACTTATACCAGTATGCAGGCTTCTACCTGCAGAAGGCTACAACCTTCTCTCGTTCTCCAGCTTCTCCTGGAAGGGAGCTACAACCCCCTAGCTCTTGTACTAGTTGTTGTGTTTACTAGTACGTAGGTGCAGGCCTACAGAAGGCTACAACCTTCTCTTTTCTTCCAGGGACCACGTTTCATTAATTTTCAGACTGGATCCATCAATAACATCAATCAACCATCAAATATATCTGCATCAATCAATCTCCTTTGTACCAACTAAATCAAACAATCACCTCTCAGAATGCTGTAACCAGAATACAGAAATAGTAACCAGAACCCATGCTATAACCCAAAACGTTGCAACAACAGACATAAGTAGTTAAAGCATATTTTATTAGGTATACGCTACTGCAACGAGTTGAACCTGTGTACATACACAGTTTACTCAAGGTGAACCTGCGTATACACTCTTTTGATATGAAGACCCAGCGTGTATACGCGCCTTTGCTAAAGTGAACCTGCGTATATATCTGTAAGTGATGATTTAAAATTTACAACAACTTCAGACATCAGTTATACCCAGATCATCATATTTACATATTACAACATGTGCCAGTTATTCAGACAAGAAATCAAAACCACACAAAGATACTTCTCTTCAAGCCTTAAGATTTTTACCCCTCAATAGAACTTATCCTTTACCAAGCGTTCAGGTTCCTGCTTGATTCAGATCCAGCTGTGCACCATAACCCAATAATCAGTATTCTAGATCTTGCTCTTCATTAGATATTCCATTCATGAGTGCCTTTGCCTAAAGATATTCTCCTCCTTTTATAGTCCTAGGCCTTACTCAATACCATGGACCAAAACCACTTAGAACCAATACCTTGGACCGAATACCTGGGATCAACACTTCGGATCAAATACCATGGATCAATACCGAAATAACATGGATCAATACCGAAATACCATGGATCAAATACCACGGACCAAATCTTAGTTTTCCAACATGTACGCACCTTTCCTTGCGTGAAAGTGCATGTGTATGCATATGCGCCTTTTGGTCTGCGAACTCGCGTGTACACGCGGCTTGGTCAATGCGGAACCTGCATATATCTCTTTTTCTTCATTTTGAGAGTTTGAACTGTGATTTGTCATCTGAGAGAGTTTCCATCAAGTACAACACCTGTATCACCTGTATCATAATGCCAACACTAATTTCTGCAAGGAGAACAATAAACATGTTGGTACATCAAACTACCTTGAATGGAAGAAGAGAATAGACTTGATTCTCATCGAAAATGAAGTTTTTTATTACGTGAATGGATACGTCTTAAAACATCCTCAAGAAAAATATCGATCAATATCAAAGTATATGAAAGGAGAAATATGGGCTCAACGAATCCTCATTGAATCTACCAAGGATCCTCTCATTCCCTTCGTAGCAAAATTGAAGACATCAAAAGAGATTTATGACAAGTTAGTAGAGTTGTACTCTATAAGTACAGATGGGGAAATAATATATTTAAAAACCGAAGAAGGGTTAGATTCATATCTCATGAAGGTATCTACAATTAGAGATCAATTACAAGAGCTAGGAGAAACAATGTCAAATCCAGATATCACCACTTGTGTACTCAATGCACTACCAGATGAATGGGGGAACTTTGTACCAAGAATCTCTGGAAATAAGGAAGCTACAACATTCACTAATATATGGGAATTATGTAAGATTGAAGAAACCAGACTAAAAGCAAAAAATGATGTTGGATCAAATGAGCAAACACAAGCATTCACAGCTATGACAAGGAAGAAAGGAAAGTTTGGAAGATTTGAACCTCGAAAGAAGTTTCAAAAGAAAATTGACATGTCTAAGATTCAGTGTTATGAATGTAATGAATACGAGAACTTCAATAGGAATTTCCCTAAACTCAATAAGGGCAACAAGAAAAGGAAAGAAATAAGTGAAGCCCATGTGACCGAATAAGTAGAAGAATGAGAAGAGAAGAAACCTAAGAAGGAAGAAGTGAAAGACCTCTACTATTAAAGGTCTCTCATACATTAAGTTTATTTTCAAGACAACAATCATGGTAGGAAGCATTACAATTATGATAAGATGCATTATAGCAGTAATTGAGATGGCATCATATTAGAAGCATGAAAGGATAGCAAAAACAACAATTTTCATAGTTGAATAAAGTCATCTACCAAGATATAAAGATAAGACATCATCACACATCATCATCACTAGAAAGAAGCATTTGCATAATAAGGATTATCAAAGATCCTCCATTAGAATATTTGTTGGAAAGGTTCACCTCTACTTAAAAGAAGCAAGTTCTACAGAGATAATCTACATTCCACTTAGTGTGGAATCCATAGTTTGGAAGGATGAAGGTATGGTGACAAATAAGTGAAACATGACAATTTAGTTGAAGTATGTTTACATCTTCAAGCAAGGGAAATGAAATTGCTAAAGGAATTCTAAATTATCATGTAAAGTAAAAGGTATGAATATATTTGGTAATTTTTAATAGATAGTTAAAAGTCATGTCATCACTTAATTGCAGATAGAATGGTTAAAATGCTCTATTTCATGAGCATGATTGAAGAATAAGTAATTCTTCCTTATGAATAATACATAGAGGCATAAATACAATATACTTGGAACTCTTCTACATGATGACATGATAGAATCAACATTATATGACCTCATGGAGAATAGGAGGTGGTTGGAAATAATTGTTTCTATGCAAAAGGAGCAATGTATAGAGATCCCAAGGAAGTAATATATGAAGAAATTGGAAAGAGAGTTCTTAAAAATGTATCTACAACCACTTATATGAGATGATTAATCAGCATCTGATAACAATTAGAAGGATTGGCTATGTCATCTCCATGAAGAAGTTATGAAGACCCTGATAAGTATAGTGAAGAAGGGGAGCCTTGGTAATGGATGTCTTGGAGATGGATTTGTATATTATGAAAAATGATGTTGATGTTGCAGAAGAAGATAGTATGACAAAGGGCCATCATAAAGAGGTAATTATATTTTTAAAGTTCACTTTTTTATTTTTGAAAGCAAGCATCTGGTTGGATTGGAACAGGGTTACTGGGAAAAGTTTGTAATTCACCTACAACTAGTACACATAAATTTAAATGGATAAACTCTGAAAAGAGAATGAATTGGAAGAAGTAGTAGTATGAAGGAAAACCAAATGATAACAAATAAATTCACTTTCTGATAAAAATAAGGATGACATGACTATCATTAATTGGTTCAACAACATGTTTCATTGAATGTAAGTGATGTAGAGGATGGGAAAAGACCTACGAAGAAGTTATGAAATAATATGGATCCATGATAAAGAAGTTGACATTTATTCATGACAAGATGATTTAGAGAAGAGGAGACCTACAAGCAGCTGATAGTACCATGATCTCCATGAAAGAATAGATAGTTGTTGTTGTTAGAAGCAAGTCCTGAGTTAAGAGGGAGCTTGGGTATATTCCTTTCATGAAAGGAATGAGTAGATCCTTCCTAGGTAAGAGGGAGAGGTAGACACATCATTCTTGTCTTTGCATCATTAAGAAAGAATAGAGGATTAAATAAGCATCTAAGACCAATATCGATACTCTTTGAGGATGAGGTAGGGAATCCAATAGGAAAGAGTGGTCAAAGAGTAGATTCCTTGAGGATGTGTAAATCCAAGAGGGGGAATGGTCCTAAAAGGACATACCTTGTGAACATTCAGATGGGATATGTGCCTTGAGAGACAATGATGAAGGTGTCTATAACTCATTGTCTCCCCAACATTGTGCTCTAATCTAGAGGAGAGATAGAGCTATTAGTCAAGGCCTTGCTATATGAAAATGTTTGTTGATATGATGAGATGCATTGATATAAGATGAAAAGATAGCTTATGATATGGCTTACCAATCTGAATCTTCTTATGATAATTCTTCAGTATGATAATTTCCTTGTACGATTGTTATTATGAATACCTCCCTAGTTAAGAGGGAGTTTCAAAATTTGTAACTAGGTTCGTTATTCGTAATATTTTATGTACTCATGATTTTGTGCATTTGATGTCAAAGAGAGAGAAAATTTTATTATTATTATTTTATAGCATGGTTTTCATGCTCAAGGTCAATTTCAATTTGGCCTACAAAGAAGAAGTTGGCCTAGAAAACATCAAGTCAACCCTGTCTAGGGCTATTCGTCCTCCATGAACAACTATATATATATATATGTGTGTGTGTGTGTGTGTGTGTGTGTGTATGTCACTCGAACTCACTTGAAGATCAATCAATTAAGATTTATTAAGAGATAAGTGAAGAAGTAAAAAGCTAGCAAAGAAGAGAAGAATTAAAAGGAAGAAAAATTGAAGTTTAAAGTCTATTTTTGGGCCACATTCTCCTACATGTGTGAAGGAATTAGGGCACATTTTGTTGCTACAATATTGGATTGAAAATCTATTAAAAGAAGCCAAAATTTGGGTCAATTTTGAAGGCCTCATTACCTAGAATAGGAAAGCAAGTTGAGCAAAGAAGAGAGGCACCTTTTTTGCCAACTGTCACCCACATGTGTGAATTACAAATTCTGCAATAAGGTCAAAATCTACAGTCATAAGTTGCAGGTTCAAACTTGAGATCAAAGGTGAAGTTGAAATAGTTTTTAAGTAGTTTGACTTAAGTTCACTTTGTAGAAAAGAAGCTCATCAAAGGGAGGTTTACTTGGTCTTGGGTATAAAGGTCTTGGAATTCATCATTTGAAGATTCTATAAGAAGAGAATAATTTCTTATGGGTTTTCCTCTTTAGGAGAGGTTTTTTCCCTGGCTAATAGCCTACATCTTGTGTCCATTTGTTCTATTTATCTTCATGTTTTGATAGTTGTTTAATGATAATAACACCATAATAATCAAGAGAATAATAATCTAATTGTAAATACTACACATTGCAGTAAAGAACATCACAAGCCATTATCAAGTTAAGAGAAATCACCCTTAATCTAGCTTCCCTAGATTTCTCAACATGTTTGTGGGTGTACTGTCCCTCTCTTGATGTTTCTTCAACCAATGAAGTTTCTTGAGTAGATGTTCCTAAATTTAGTTTTCCTTCTCTTGATGTTTCTTCCACAAGAGTGAGTTTTCTTGCACTTCTTATGGAATTGAGATTATACTAATAGTGGGGGGATTTGATTCTTCAATTCTTATATCTTTTCTAATTTTTGCAAATTGACCTCTACGATTTCTAGGCCTAATTAATATATTCATATAAACATGAAAAGGGCTTGTGAAAACTTGCTAAAATGAATGCGAAAGTTTATACCTCTCATCTTACCACTTTCTCTCCCCCTTGTCTAAAATGTTTCTATTGGAAAGAAAATACAAAAGCTTAAGAAAATATTGTAGATATAAATCTAACTCGTAATTCAGTTCTCTAACAACAATGCCAAATTGTAGGTCTAATTTATTTGCATAAATTAAGACATAGTTTTTTTCAATATGGGAGTTTGTAAACTTAGAAGCACATCACTATATGTGGGGAGAGCTAGCCTTAGATGTACTTTAATACTTCAAGTCAAAAGCATGACTAATATAATTTTGACTAAATATGCAATTTAAAACAAAACTCAAACCATTATGAAATGAAAGCATGGATGATATCTAAATCACTGCAGTGGAAAATTCAAATTCTAGATTGTAATTTCAAAGAAAAATTCTAATTGAGTCAATCTGATAGGAAAGTAACAAATATTCTTTATTCTAGACTACAAAAGTTTACACTGGTATAAAAAATGGATGTGGGAATATAAGCCTTAAGGAAGACCTATACAATGGTGTCATTTTCATTTATGTAGGTTATTGGCCAAAGAGGAAATTCTAACACACTTGCTTGGAATGAAATGTATTTTAAGGCAAGGAAAAGAATCTTGATCCAAGTTTTAATTGGTTTAGGAAGCATGTATTAAAGTCAGTACTGGTAGAAAATCCAGTTGTAGAGTCTTTGGATAACTTCCTCAAGTGGATCAAGGAATTGCAACAATACTCTGTTAGACTCATCAATCTTTTACTTAATCATAAAATACTAAACTTGTCTCTCAAAATAAATAGTTATTCAATAGCAAGAAAACATAATTTTTTCATGAACACTATAATATTTAAATTATGATAAATGAGTAACAAGGTTGTAAATTAAATAGATAATTTATGATCAAATGAATAATACAAAAATTAGTGTATAAAAAAAGTTATTTATGACAAATAAGAACAAAGGTTTATTTGCACATTAAAGTCTGAACATAAAAGGAAAAACTTGGAGATATATACCATCAATTTTGCTACAACTAATCACAATTGTGCACAATGAATAAGATAGTGCACAATTTTAGACAATGGGGGTCCTCCAATGCCTTAACATGCACACTTGAATACTACAAGTTGAAGAAAATCAAAGACACTACATATATTAATAAGTATATGGTCTCAAAATAAATTAAAAATCCAAAATCTATTTATGTCCCTCAAGGTTCTTTTGCTTGCATGTTTATTCAAAACAAAAAGAAACTAATTGTTAATCATCTTCTGCCTAGCCAACCAATTACTATTCTAGACATTCATTTAGATGAGATTCAACCTCCATAGTGGCTGAAATCATGGAAAAAGTGTGAGCACTCAAATCTAGGTAGATTTCCTTGCCAAAATTGTATATTTTCCTACTGACCAGCTGGGTTAAACATGCATTAACCAAGCATATGTGAGGGATTTTTCATTTAACTAATAGGATAAAAGTAATTATCTAGGGAACACAAGGAACATAACTCATATTGTCGTTCTTTCCCAGCTCGTCTACAAGTACTTCCATGGCTGAGAGATTACCAAAATGCCTAACTTCCTATAAAATATGGTAAAAGTGAATTACAATGCATAAAATTTGCTAAAATTTGCTAAAATTAAAAGAAAATGATAAAAATACCTTTGGGGTGGTTTTATTAGTCCAAATGGAAGAAAAATGTGGTAAAAGTAATGGAAAATGAGTTTCTTTACATTGGAATAAAGTTTATTATCATGGGAAATTTTAACCAAAATTAAGGATTGACAACGACTTCTTATGATAGTTGAAATGCAACTTCTATAGCTCAGGATCCTACTTCTTCATTGATTGGAAGCATGTATAATTATTTCAATAATGTTCATTCTACTACAAATCCTACAAAATTTATTATGCAGTAAATATAATTTCAATTGGAAGAATATGCAAATGCCACTCCATGGCATGTGTTTCCTCCTTTGAATTTAAATCTAGAAACCATTGCTCTTCCAAAATTTAAAGATTAATTTCCAATATTTTTATCTAATGGAACTTTTTTTTTGTAAGCTTGGCAGGATAACATCTTCATCATGTCCAGTGTATCACCCCGATCAAGGTGGGGAATTGAACTAGTGACTTCACGTCAAGGAGTGCCTTAACAGAGCACCCAATCACCGTCTATCCATGACCCTATGGGCTATCTAATGGAACCGTTACTTCTAATGAATGCTTTATTTCCTTTTCAAATGCATGCAGTAATACAGGAGAAAATGATAATGATACTTGCATGAGATTGTTTGTCAAATATTAGGAAGGAAAAGCTAATGCAATTTTTTTTAACTACCTCCTAAAGGTTTCTCTACTTGGGCTAAATTATGCTATTGGTTTAAATACAGTTATGGATAACCTCAAATTCTAATATATGTTTTGAGATATTATAACAATACGGTTTAAACTAAAGGTGAAATAACCAAATATTTTAATTTACATTTTTCCAAATATACAATCAAATCCTTAAAGGTTACCAGATCTCATAATCAAGTTTCTCTAATGCATTATTACAATCCATGACCTCATTCTTATCCTCATAGATTAGAAGAAAAAAATGATAATAATTTAGGGTTTTCTATGTGTTAGCTCTCTGTAATTTCCCTAGGCTGAAAAGAGCAACTCAAAAGTAATCACAAACCACTTGGAAGTCTGAATCTAGCCCTTCCAACTCTAGAGAGAACTATCTCTTTCTGAATAGTTCAATCACTTGGATATTAGGCTAGGTATGGTGCTCAGTGGGTATGGTTTTTAAAGGCTTGCTGGAAGGAAAGAAGATAGATCCATTGGGCAATACAGTCATAAACAATGATGATTTCCAATGGGAAGATGAAGAGAAAGAGGGATCTTATACAGGGAAAATATAGGTAGTATTTTTGGAGTTTTCTTAGTCAAAACTGTTGTAGGAGGGTGAGTAGAAGAAAAAAGGAAAATGACATATAGAGAATCAAATAAGAAGATGAATTCTAAATGCCATTCTAGCAGAAAACATAAATGTTTATCAAACTGAAACATAACACCATTTAAAGTGAATTCCAAGTCAATATCTTTGCTCAAATAAATAAGAAGACACATTTCAAAGCATGATTGATAACAGAAGGTAACTTACAAAACCAAGAAACACATCTCCAAAGAAACTAACACAGAAATTCCTATAAAATTTGGCCTTTGCCCTTTCATTCCCTGGAAAAATCAAGAAATTTAATACACAAAGTGTTCTTTCTTCTCAAACTTGACCAACCATTTTCTTGATTACAATAACATCATAAATAGGCTAATACAACTATGTTCCCACCTCTAGGAAACAAATTCCTCATTGGGATTTATGTTTCTAACTTATGCAATGAAAATAAATCTGATTTCTGAAAATTAGGGACTGCATGACTAGATATTTTCTAAGAATTTTTACATTAAATTATCAGTCCAGATCGAGCTTGTGAGTCATTAGATGCTTCATTACAATTAATAAGACCATAAAAATAAATTACAGAAGATTTTGACTTGGGTAAATCGGTCAAAACTAAAAAAATGCTGCAAGAAAGCGCAATGCTCCATGGTTGAGATACCTCTGGTCGATCCCTGAGCGGCCTGATGAATTAAACATGTGTGAACAAGCTTGCACATGGATAATTCCCCCCTTATAAGATTTATTTCACCACACAAAGCCTCCAACTTCGATAATTTCATCCATAGCCAAAAACACAGCGCCAGTTGAAAAAGCACAATGCCATTTGTTTTCATGGTTTGGTGAGAGTGAGGTTTCTGGACAAGCTTCTCATGTTGGTGATGATGCTAACACTACGATAATAATGCCACATACCCCTGTCAATCTTCATCTCCACATACCCCTTTCACCAAAAATGCAAAACATTCATCTCCACACCAAAAGCCCCTACCTGTAATGCTAACTAGGGCACACAAATGCTATGAAAGTTGTTTCTTCAAAAATGACTTAAGAACTCGGACTAACTGTGTTTGAAAGAGGGATTTTATGAAAAAAATTATCACCTTAAACCTCAACCCCATAAGCAAGCATACTCTAGGAAAAAACAAAAAATCAAAAATCAAAATTGTGTTATTTCACCTTTTCTAGCATTCAAAATTTTGCTGCTTCAGCGAACAGGTCCAACTTGTCTCTATCTTTCTTCCGTGTCTCTTTTAACTATTTTTTGGTGGATCTTAATTATTTCCTCATAGAAATATTTTTCCTTCATGTGTTTTTAATTTTCCTGTGTAGTGGAAGGGACCTCTTCAACATATATTTGGCATTGTCCATTAATGGCTGATAGATGTCCAAACGATCACTCATGTGTTTCCTAGCCATTTCATCCTGCTGCTTGAGATCAACAATATCACTATGAGACTTATTGAATTTCATTCTGAACTTGTTAAAGGTGTGCTTCCTCTCATCTATCTATGTCCTTTCCTCTTCTTGCACTGTCTTCTCTTCTTGGATTTGTAGCTTTCTAGATGAGGATTTGGTAACTCTAGCTGCTGGATCTTCTGTCTTCTTAATATGTTCTTTCACTATATTTTCTTTGCCCTTGGATTTGGTCATTGGGAATGAAAATCACTTCAAACACTTCTCCTATTTCCCTAAGTTCATTGTGTACCTATATTAGCTTTGGAGTGAAACTCGGTAAGGAGGGCACCAATAAGCAGAAAAATATAGAGAAATTGTCTTCCCTACAAGCTCATAAATTGGGACATTTGCACCTCCATGCCTTACAAATGAGTTCATGGATGCATTCTCTAGTAGCCAATGACCAAACTCTTACAAAATCCTCATTGAGATATGCTAAGGAATCACCAGTTGCATTCCATCAAATCGAATGAATAAGTTTGGCATGCATCCATTAAAAAAATGTAAACAAGTATTCAATCTCCACATTAAAAACATATACTACATTTTCTACTGTACCAAAATGAATATAATGGAGATCTCGAGCAACCCCTAAGCATATCTAAAGCCTTTTTTTCCATGATAAAATAGGAATACTTGCCCCATTCAGATGTTTTCTTAGAGATCCTTTGGCAACATATTCATGATGTGTCATACTCCCTCCACGCAACGTGAAATTAGACCCCACATCCAACACAACTAGGACACTTGTCACAATCATAAAAATTAGTTTTGGAAGGTTTGAAGTCAGATTTGTTGGTCAAATGGTTGACTGTATAAAAGCGTAGCGACAGGTGCTGCGTTTCTCCAAAAGCACAACGATAAAGCACAACGACTGATATTTTTGAATATCTCCTAAATGGTGAGCCAGATTGAGTTGATTTTTTGATATCAAGTTAATATCATTATAACTCTTCTCCACAAAAAAATTGGGCTAAATCCGACTCACAGTTTTCGAGAAAATCCAAAAAATGGATGTAGATGACAGTGGCTCATTTCTCGAAAACCGTGAATAATTTTGACATGAAATTAAGTGAGATTATTCATCTCACCTCCATCCATCTACTGTAAAAATTCCATGGAAAACAGGCACACAGTTTAAGAGATATGGTGAAATTACGGTGACTCTGCGAAAGCACAACGCTCCAAGCTTATACTACCTTCGGCCATCATCTAACATGCTAAGGGTACAGGGATGGCATGGAATGGTCCATACAACATTTCAAACCCATGAGAAAACTTCTAGGTCAAACACAAACCTTCAAACCCCAAACCTTCTTCTTATAACAGAGTCACAACGCACCTCCAATCACCATATAACAATCTTCCGATGGAGAAATGAGAGGGCTCTGAGGTGTTTTTGAATATTAACCATGCATATGAAATCCCAAGGTGTTTGAATGCAGGTTTGATAGGCGATAGTTATGATTTTAAACTTGAATGGTGAAAGCGCATCACTTGGCAGAGGCACAACACTATCCTCCCAACTGTTGTACCAATGTGATGTCATGGAAAGTTGTGATTTGACATTCTAACTGACTCAAGTGACCCTACAAATTTGTGCCAATGATAAAAATACATGACACCATAACCTCACTCATGATCTTTTGATGAAACATGACCCTAGACCGACTTAACTCAACCTCTCAAGACATTAATGACTATTTTCATGACTTTTCAAAAACTTTGACATACTTACATTGAATAATAAAAAAATTATTCTAAACTAAGACCCATAGATTGATCTTCTACAAGATCATAGCAAACCTTTGCACATTTGCCAAATGAACTTGAAAGGCAAAATCTTGTTTTCTGACTACTATGACTATAGGAAACTAACACTCTGCAAACTTGTTTATAATATGAGGAAAAACTTATGAGAATTGGTATTCCCATGGAATATCTCAATAAGTAGACTAATATGTCAATTGTTTCACAACTTGTTCAAAATATGAGTAACAAGATGATTTCTTTTGAGAGAAAGGTTGCTCAATTACCTATAGAAACTTCTACTCAAGGCAATTTGCAAAATCAATCTCAAGTTTTTCAACCCAAAACAATTCTTCCATGACCATGGTGTAATTATTGTGAAGATAACCATGAGGAAAATACTTGTGAAATAAGAAAAAATGATCACAAAATGAGTTTTGGAAAAAAAATCCTAACTCTACAATTGCTACTTTAGATTGGGCCTCAAAAGATGATGTAATATTAGTAGATACAAAAAAAAATTCTATCAAAATAAGAGCAAGGGTAGTCCTTATAAGCCTATTTTTACTCGAAATTCATTTTCTCAAACAATTTGATTCTCAAAATTCTTATAATTCAAATAACCAATCAATCTAAGTTGCTCCACAACCTAAGGTAAATCCTTCTTCTTCATTGTCATCATTTTCAAAATACAATATTTTGAAACAAATAGCCAACATTAAAGAATGTGCTACATTATTGGACATGGTAATTGTTCCATAACAACAAAAGAATCTCGAAGGTTTTATAGAAGGTAAGGTTTCTACCATTGCTAATTTAATCAAAGAAAAAGATTAAGAAGAATAATGTAAAAATAAATTTTTAACTATATGTAACCCTAGGAATTTAGTTAAAAATCCTCCTTTTTATGTTTCTATGATGATCATGGACAAAATTGCCCATTATTGTGCAATTCATAGTAGATCCGGTCCAAATGTTATGTCCATAATTGATGAAGGAGCATTCTACATGACAGTAAGACCTAGAAAGTCTTGCCATCTTTACTAAAGGGAGTGGGTTCCCTTAATTTAATTTAAGCCAAATTAATGCCAATAAAAGATAGGAATTGGTTTTCTTCATGAAATAGGGATTTGATTTTCTAGTATAAATAGAAGATTTATTTAAGAAACTAGGAAATTTTTCTTACGACGTATAAAATATTTAAGGAAAATCTGTTTAGAAGTTGGAGAATATAGTGAAGATATAGCCCCGCGTTGAAATATGTAACTAGGTTTGGTCTTCATAATGACATATGTAATCATGATTTTATGTATTTGATGTAATCTTGAGGCATGGGTTTCATGCTCAGAGTTATTTTTTTTATACCCATTGAGTGCTTCTAGGGTTTTTCATTGAGTCTACAAGTCAATTGAGTCATTGTCATGTATGGAAGACCCTTTTGGGCATGTTACATATTGTAAAGAAAATGTATTTGAGTAAAAAATAGAGTCAAAGACCCTCCAAGACCTTGTCAAAGTGCAAACAACAAGTCGGCCTATACAAATGACAAGTCGGCCTAGAGATAGTGACAAAATGCCTAATAACTAGAACAATGAAGCCTATAAATAAGCTTACTTAACCTCATTCAAAGATATCCAATCATATCACAAAAGTTCAATAAGAAGACAAGAAGAAGCCTCATCACCAAGTGAAGAAGGAGGAAGCATAAAGAGAAGATAATCGAATAATTTTTTATTGTTTTTGGGTCACCAAACATAGTTACCGATCAAATGAGAAAATTACTGATTACCGTTTTTTTTAAGGTAGTAAAAAAATCATCCGATTTTGAAAAATGGTTATTCCGAATAAACCTTTTTTTGGAGCATATTTTTGGCACTTTAAATATTCTTATGTATCAAGTATGAACATTGTTTTTTAAATGTTATTTTCATGTTGATTTTGAAAAGTGTTGAGGCAGCGTCAACCCATTTTTGCTGCATGGCTTATTTATGACACTTTAAATTTTCTAATGAATTAAGTGTGAATCATTTTTTTATATGTTGATTATTTTACCATTTTTCAAGTTCTCTTATTCATCTTCTTGTTTTTTGTCCTAAGATGTATATATTTTTAAGGGCTTTCTAAACACGTGTTTTTTGTTTTTCTTTGCAATGTTTTTTATAAAGAAATTTTTAATTTGTTTTGCAAAGTTTAAAAAAAATAATAACATTAATATTTTGAGGTTAGGATTTTTTATATATTTATATATTGTTAATTAATACTTCAATACATGAAATAAATGTCACTAAAAATTAACAATTTTAAACACTCGACAAAAAATACACATTTTGCACATAGATATAATTAAAAAAATTATGTACTTCAAGACCTTTTTCGCTAAAAACAACATGTTAAATAAAATATTTTTATGAAAAAATTGAATAAAAAAATTCAAAAAATAACAAATTTTATGAAATTTTTATGAATTTTATATTCAAAGATGATGATATTTTAAATATTTTTTCCAAAAAAAATGATTCAAATGAGATTTAAAGTAAAAATAATAATAATAATAAATTGTTAAAAAAAAAATCCAATTAAAAAAACCAATTAAAATAAAAAATAAAAACTTAATAAAAATTAGAAACATAAAAAAAATAAAAAATACAATACACTTGAAAACAAATAAATGAATAAAAATTAACAAAAAACTAAAATGGAAAAAATATCAAAACAATTAACAAAAACAATATTAAAAATAAATAAATTGAAAACAAAAAGAAATAACTATAAAGTATAAAAAAAATTAATTCAAAAAAATATAAAAAATTATAAAACTAAAGAAATATAAACCATAAAAAAATTAAAAATAATAACTTAGAAAAAAAACATAAAAATTAAAGAAATAAAAAACATATTAAAAAAAATTAAAATTGTTAAAAGACACAACATCATAATAGTAATAATTACAAAACATAAAAAATAAAAAAATAATAAATAATAATTAAAAATAAAAACATTTAAAAAATTAAATTTATTAAAAACATGACTCATTTTTTTCCATAATTTAAATTAAAAAAAATAAAAACATTTCAAAAAAATAAAAACATGTTAAATAAATTAAAAAAAATAAACATTTTAAAAAATTGAATTTATAAAAATAAATAAATAAAAAAAATCGAAAACAGGGCGGGCCCTGGGCCTGGTCGAGTGGGGAGTTGCAGACAACTCCCTGCCCATCCAGACCCCTTGGCCCGGTGGCTCCCTGGGCAGTAGTTCGATTCCCGGAATTGACTTTCCGCCTAGGGGTCTGTAGACTTGGGGCCTGGGCGGGCGGACGAGTGGCCTGTAGCTCCTCTACCCTCCTAGGCCTTAGTCGCGCGCCCCCCTAGGTGGCAGGTCTATTCCATGGAATCAACCTGTCGTGCAAGGGGCCGCCAAGTCTGGGGCCTAGCCGGGAGGGGAGCTGCCTGCAGCTCCCCACCCGCCAAAGCCCGGGTCCGCCTTGTTTTCATTTTGTTTTTTCATAAAGTTATTTTTTTTAAATGTTTTTATTTCTATTTTTTTTTAAATGTTTATTTTTATTTTTTATTTTTAATTATTATTATTTTTATTTGTTTATTTTTTAGTTATTATTTTTAATAGATTTTTTATTTTTATTTTTTTTTAATTAAAAAGAAAAATCATTTTAATGTTTTTTTTTGGGTTATTTTCTAATTTTTAAATTTAATTGTATTTTTTAGTTTTTTTAACTTTTAATGTTTCTAATTTTTATTTTTGAGGATTTTTTTTTTTGTTTTTTATTTTTTTAATTTATTGGTTTTTAAAATTTTATGTTCTATTTTTTTAACATTTTTTATTGTTGTTGTTTTTACATTAAATCTTATCTTTATCATTTTTTGAAAAAAAAAAAAAAAAAAAAAAAAAAAAAACTTGAAATGTCATTATCTTTGAATATTAAATTCATTACAAATTCATAAAATTTGTTATTTTTCCAATTTTTTTATTCAATTTTTTCATAACTCTATTTAGCACGTATTTTTTTAGCTCCCCACCTTCCAGGTCCCGCATTTTCGAATTGTTTTTATAATTTTTTTTTTCAATAAATTTAGTTTTTTTTTTTTTTTTCATTTCCATTAAAACGTTTGTATTTTTTAGATTTTTTTTTTAATAATTTTTTTTTTCAATATTTTTTATCTCTCTATTTTTATTTTTTAATGTTTTTTATAGGTTTAATTTTTTAAAATGTTTTGTTTAATTATTTCTTTTAAAGTTTTTTGTTTTTTACTTGGTTTTTTAATGTTTATTTTATTTTATTTTAATGTTTTTGTGTTTTTTTTTTATTAATTTATCTCATCAATATTATTTGTTTATTTTTTATCTTTCTTTTTTATCAAATTTTTAATTTATTTTCTTAAATTATGTTTTTTTTTAAATTTTTTTTGTTTTAAATTTTTAATTTAATTTAATTTTTATTTATTTATTTATTTTTAATTAATTTATTTATTTTTTTGATATTTTTTCAGATTGTATTTTTTTGGTCATGTTCATTAATTTTTCTATGTAATTTCAAAATCTTAAAATTATTTAAAAATAAAATATTTACACAAATTTCCAAAAAAAATGTTTTAATGCAGAGAGTATCAAAAACCCCAAAATCACATATAAATTCATTTGTTTTGTAAAAATGTTCATTCATCATAACTAAAGTGTTTCCTATCGTGACTTCAATACATTATATAAAAAAATATATTACATTTATTAAATTGTTATTAATTTGATAAACTTAAAAGAAGAAAAAAATTAATATAAACTAAATGGTAATAATTTTTTAAAAGAATATTAACACCATGACTGAAAAGTGTTGAAATTTTAACACTTTTCATAGAGATGATATTTTATCTTTAATGTCATTGTTGAAATTTTAAGGCTTTTCAGAGACATGATATTTTATCTTTAATACCATACCTAAAAATCATTGGAATTTTAAGATTTTTTAGAGAAGTGATATTTTATCTTTAATGTTATGCCTATCGTTGGAATTTTAAGGATTTTCAAAGTCATGATATTTTATCTTTAACGTCATTGTTGAAAGATGCTGACAATTTATCCCGGGGGGAAAGGTCGTTATTCCAACATCAACACTTTTCGTTTTCAGGGTGTTTTTGCACAAAAACAAAATTGGTTTTTACTTTTATTTTTTAAAAATGTTGAAAATTTACCCAAAAAAAAACATTATTCTAACATCAACACTTTTCGCTTTGAGACTATTTTTCATGTTTTTTGGGGCTTTTTTGTTAGAGTTCTCGTTTGATCAATAACTTTGTTATCACTCTCACACGTGCGAAGAGAAACTAGGGCATTCTAAAATTGTAGCATATCAAAATTGTAGTCATCAACAAGAGTCTAGTTTTGGGACAATATAGGTCTCCTTGGCAAGTCGAATTCTCAAGAAGAAGAAATTGAGTCAAGAAAAGAAAGGAGAAGGCCAAACTGCCCACACGTGTTAAAATTACGGAAGTTGCAGGTAGGCCAAGAATTGTTGGAAAAGAGGCCGAAGTTGCAGTCAGGTTGTAGGTTCGAAAAAGAGAAGTTGAAGCTACTGTAAGACAAGTTGAATTGGTTTGATTTTACAAAAAGGAAACACATCAAGGATAAGTTTGACTTGGTCTTGGAGGGGTATTGGTCAAAGGTTATAAGTCTTGGAATTCGTCATTTGAAGTTCTATAAGAAGAGAAGAGTTCTTGTGGGTTTTCCTCTCAAAAGGAGAGGTTTTGGCCCTTAATGATAGCCTATATCTTGTGTCCTCTTGTTTCATTATTCTTTATTGTTTGGTAGTTGTTTGATGATAAGAGCACAATAATAATCAAGTTGAAGAAGAAGCTAATCAAGATAAGTAAAAAGATATCACAAGCAGTGATCAAAGTAAGAGAAATCACTTAATCTAGTTGTGATCTAGTTACCCCTAGATTTCTCAACACCCCGAGGGTTAGCTCAATTGGTCGAGTACCTGTAAAGTAAGCACCTCACTATGAGAGGTCACAGGGTTAATTCTCCTTGATACCCTTAGAGTTAGGCTCTGAAAATGAGCCAATGGAACTGATCCCTTCAAGTGGATCTACCACAGACTATCTCTGTGGACGTAGTGGTCATCGATCTCTAGAGTCCGTGAACCACATTGAATATATATATATATATATATATATATATATATATATATATATATATATATATATATATATATATATATATATATATATATTCATTCTCCACATAGTTGAATCATGTAACAAGTAATCGAAATCAAATCTTGGGAGCGTTTTTGGGATCTAAAAAAATTGTAGAAATTTGTTTAGGATTTGAAACCAATTTTGGTTCAGATCTATTTGTATAAATGTATGTAAGCCTATGATAAATGTTAGAGAGTGGAAAAAATGACCATATTGGAAAAAATCCAATTTGTACAGACGGAATGAATTATGTGAATTTGTAAATGGAGTGAATTTTTGTTTTTGTTTCTGAGTTTGATGCATGTTTTCTTGTGAGTTGAATGGAAAAGGAAGTAAGAAAGGAGCTACCATGTTGAAGATTGGGCCACCAGATATTTAAATTCCAATGGTGGACATTAAAGTGGTATCAAAGTGAGAATTGAAGTATGGAATCAACAGTTTGTTTGAAAGAGAAAGTCGACGTGGCTCTGATCTTTCTGCATGTAATTCCTCCTTTGATTTTATGATAAAGCCATTGCACGTTGTGGAAGAGGCACAAACGATAGCCACCACCACCGATTGTTTGAACTGACATTCACTAAGGAGAGCCACTATTCATTGCGTGTTGCCAACGTGATCCATAGGAGTCGAGAAAATCAGAGATGAAGTATCCATTCACTATTTGTTAATGAGAGGACCCATGAATGCTACTAGTTGAGTTTCCCTGAAGATGGCATGAAATTTTGAAGAGAGATTGCATAGAAGAGAGTGTTGATGGATGGACAAGTCTATGAAAAGAAAATTTTATGCAACTTTGTATTGTGGTGAGTTCGATGCCTAGAAAAACAATTGATCAAAGAGAGCTGTTGTTGTGTGATATGTGTAGAGAATTCACAATGAGAAACGTGAAATGGACCATCTAAATTAGAAAGTCATAACTCTCGGTTATGACACATGTGGTTTGAAAGAGTACCATAGGAAAAACTTTGTTTCTGCCATGAAAGAAGGGCTTTATTCGACTTGTTTAACACCCAGAAGGAATCACCACGAGGACATCGAAGATTTGTTATCTAAGAGAAAATTCCATGCAAAAATGTGAAAGGAAACTACATTGAACATCTAAACGGAAAGGAGCTTTCACATATCAATATTAAAGTTGTTTTGGTAAAAGGGAAGAGTTTTATATTTATTTGTCTTAAAATAAAGAGCTCACATATTTTAGATGGAAAGCTACAAAGAGATCATAATGGATTGTTGACATAATGTCATTGATTCATGAAACATAAGTTTCAAATTCCATGAATGTAAGGCGTCAAAATTAAATCTGGGCAGAAATTGAAGCTAATGTCTAGTCAATTTTGAAGACAAAACACTTCTAGGGAATTATAGAGCTCTATATCATTATTGTTGGAGTAGTTCCAATGATGATGTTGAGAAGGTGAAATGTTCAAAAGGTATAAAAGGAGCTTGATAATATTATTTAGTCCAATATCTAGCAAAAGGATATCACTTTTTTTGGTGTTGTTTTGTCCTAGATCCGCCCAAAATTTGAATAAGTGGATCTTAGGTACACCCTGAGTACATTTTTGATTGTTATAGGCCATTTCTTCACATCTGGTCAATAGGCCTGCAAACCAGATCAATCAGTATCCATGAACATATTGTCATCATCTCTTCACAAAGCCCTAAACATGACCTTTCCAGAAATTTTGAGTTTCTGGTACAATTAACTCAAAAAAATTGTTTTTAGCCCCGGCGTACCTTGCTTCCTTGGCCACCTGCATTCAGCGTTGGTTGCATCCTTGTCCACCTACGTTGGTCAGCACTTGTTGCTCCCTTCTGTAGGTGCACTGATTTTAGAAATTCGCGAAAATTAAAAATAATTTTGAAGCTTCTTCTTCTAGAAGCTTCCAAGATTTTTTTAACTATTTACCATGGGTAAGAAGCTTGAATACTATTTGATCCTATCTTAGAGACTTCACCTCTTATCCCTTGAGCTCATCCTCCCATCATATGTGGATATCAAGCCTAAGATGGTAAATCCTAAACTACCACACTTCTCCTATAAATTTACTGCCATCCATAACATCAGGGTTGGCTTTTGGAGATTGATAGTGCCCTTATGTTATTGCCTTGAACCTAAAGGAGTCATCATCTTCATGCATTAGGGTTGACCTTGAGGTGTGCTTTGTGACAAGGAAGGACAAAGTCAATTTGGTGAGACATCTATAAAGTTAGCTACTATTTATGGTTGTAAACTCTCTCATGTTTCTATTAATACAAAGAGTATCTTGTTTTCCTGCATTTGTTGTGTTATGTTTGCACTCATGTATTTCAATGCCATGTTGATTCATTGAATATAGATGTTAGATTATGCTACATAGATGTTATGGATCCTTTTCTTGTTTTAGTTGTGTGTGTAGGTTTTAACTATAGCACTTGCAGCTACAATTGGAGCTTACAAGCGAGGAGGAAAGGGAGGCTTGATATAGATTCGAGGTAGGCTTCATTCCCATCCTCTAATCTCTCTAAAGAAAACTTTATGTTCTTTGCCTTATGTTTTTCTAGGCTAGGCCACTAGGTATAGGAAATTCACCTTTTTTTGCAATCGAAGATTCCACATAACAAATCGCTGACTCCACTGGGGATCATTTATTCCCTTAGTGGTTTCCTTGACCTTAACACTTTTTTCACCTCTTAAAGTGACCTTGATTAACTCATTTAGATGTTCATTAACCTTAGGAAAACTCTTTTTTGAGATGGTTTTATTTTTTGTGTCGGATTTTGGTCGAATCTACCTCAGTGCACCCCCTGGTCCGGAGACAGAGCACTTCAAAGCACTCTCTCCTTCTCTATACCTATGCTGCAAAGCATTGGTGCTTGTTCTGCACATGTGCTGATCCCTGTAAGATGCAAACCAATGTTTTTCTTGCCTTTCTCTCTAATTTTCTTTGTTCCAACTTGTTTTCCTTTTGTCTCTAAGTGTGTCCTTGTCTCTGAAAGCCTTCACTTTATTTCCTTTAAGTTTTATTAGCTTTTGATAAGAATTTGTTTGGATTTTTCTTTGTTTTTATCAGTTGGGTCTTTTGCAAACTTGTTGATTAATCATTCATTGCTTGAATAAATTGATATTACAGTCATCATTCTGTGTGATTTCTCTCATCATGTTTTACCAACATCTTTGTTTTCATTTCATTTGAAGATTAAGAGGATCGAAAATAAAAATATAATCATTTTTTCATTTTGCATTACATTTAGGGTTTTGTGTGAAATTGGAAATCGGAACAGTTGCATTAGGGGAGTTTACTTAACAAATTTTGTTTGTTACATTTTGTATATTGCATTACTCTTTGTTTATTCCCTCTCATACATAGATTTTCAATGAAAATAAAAAAATTCTTATTATCATGTTAGATTGCATTTTAGGGAATTCAAGTGAACTCGTGGTGAGCCTTGAAAACTAAAACTTAATTCAAGATAAACTTTAAATATTTACTCAATCAATATTAAGGAGAATTTGAAACATTAATGCAAAAATTTAGAGGTATGGGCTAAAGACATGTTCCAACATATTTAAACATAGGAGTTGTCATTTTTTCCAATGTTTTATTCCAGGGGTGATATCTCGTTCCACGCACACAAGTGTATCAGATCGTTCTCCACGTACCTCCAGGTATATTGGATGATGCTCCATGCATTTAAAGTATATGGGAATGATCTCACCATATGATTATGCATTAGAAAACACTAACATGGACTGTGGTTCCACGTGCCTTCGGGTATATTTTGGAAGTTCGCACTATGTTTCTATCCCATCTTAGGTAATTGAGTCGTCTATATTGCACACTATGATACACCAAACACATCATTTAGGGAGATTTCCTGCCTATACATAAATTGTTGGTTCTCCAACGTGGTATATTGTAGTTCATAGTTTCTTGGTAAACCCTTTTTCTGAGTTACCCCTATTTTATTTATTTTTGTTGTTAATTTCTAAAATTTATTTACCATCATGGAAGAACAAACCCAAAAACCCTATTGTTCATGTAGGATGCAAATATTGCCTCCTCTTCCACCCGAGGCAACTCTTGTATGTTGAAAAAACAAAAAAAATAAAACTAACGAATCTGGTACTTCAGGAGCTACCACTTATGGTCCTCCATTTGAAATTGATCCACCATAATCATATTTTCCTATGAGTACTGAACTTGAGATCACTTCTCCTCTAGCTAGTGAGTCTGACACAATCGAAATAGAAGAATGTGAAACTTTATTACTTGAGGTCATATAACTTGAGTTTCTTGACTTAGAAGCATTGCAACCTGAGGTTATACGACCTGAGGAACCTCAGTTAAATACACATGTTACTTCAAGATATTTCTCTTCTCTTCCTCTATCTTTGACCCAACCAGAACTCATATATCTTGGACCTGACGATGAAAAAATTCCACCTAGTCTTCTGAGTCTTGAGGAAATTCTTCAAGAAGAACCTAAACCTTCTTCTCCTGTTCATTTAAGAGGACTTCATCTCTATCAGGTCCCTCCTCCTCATAATTCAATACGAGCTCCTTTGTCTACTTCTCCTCTCTTCAACTCATCCTTGAGTTTCCCTCAGAAATCCTCTTTGGGAAATTCAACCATGACTGAGTCTACTAAAGTGTCTCAGCCCACATCTTTCGTTGTGAGTGGGACAACCAATGTTACAACTACTTCTATGTTCATAACATCACCAGAGACACATTTGTATGGTGCCCTTTCCATCCCACCTGGTTACCAATCATTATCTGGTACCTTTTATGGTGCATCCACCAGTCCATGGACTTATCCCATGTCATCCTCTTATGGAATTCCATTTGGTACTTCTTTGATGAGTGTCACACAATCTTCTCCTCTTACTGCATCACAATCTACAGTGGCACAACAACCTGGTTTGTATGTCAGTGGCTATGGACATCTACAATAACCCACTCCACCTTACACTAGGTACCCTCCTCCAGGAGGGAAGTTTCCTCCATATTCCCCTAATATTTCGGCAGGGGGAAACCTATTACCGGAATGTTTCCATCCCTTAGGAAAATACCAAAATCTAGTGCTCAAGCCTATTCAAGTCCCCCAATTCTAGGATTGGCTTCTGATCCTTGGCATCCTACATTTCCCGTACAACTTGGCTCAATTGCGAATCAAATTCAAACTTCTCAACTTGTTCCACCTACATCCCAGGTTCCTACTTGCCAACCTATTTCTCAACCTGTTCAAGCTCAAGTTCATGTAAGTCAACCTTTGCAGGTTGCACCTCTAACTCAACCTATTCCACTGGTATCTGGGACCTCCCAAGTCCCACTTACCAAGCCTCTTCAAGGTGCCTTATAATCTCCACCACTTGGACAGGTTGTTCCTCAAATGTAAATAGGTCAAATTTTATATGGCATGGCATAAGCTCAAGCTAGCCAACCCTATGTAGGGATGATGCAAAATCCCACGAGGAAAACATATCAAGGTATTCCTCAAATGTCTTAACAAGGTCAACAAATTCAAACCTAGCCATTTCAATCATTTCAAGGATATTTTCGAACTGGGAAACAAAGCTATGTTTATCCAAGCTACCAAAATCCTCCTTATCCAGGAGGACAAATACATGGTTCTCAAGTTATTCCATCTTACCTAGGATACCCTCCACCGCAAATTTATTAGGAAGTTTTCATTTGTGGCAACCCTTGAATCAACAGATCTTACCCGACTTCCAAATGATACCATTTGTCACTCTCCCTAGTGTTCGGTCATTCTTATGAAATTGTCAAGCAATATCCCTAAGTTCAATGGAAATCCTAGAGAACACTTGTGTACACATGTTATGACGTATCATTTATGGTGTTCTTCAAACTCTTTAAATGGTGATTTGATCTGTTTACGACTTTTCCAGTGGACACTTATTGACACAACAATGAAGTGGTATAGTGAATTACCACAAGCTTTGTTTAACAATTTCAGTGCCTTAACAACCACATTCTTAACCCATTTTCAATTTACCATTCGGTATGAGACTAGAACTAAAATTTTGACCAATTTCAAACAACCTGATTCCACTCACATTTCTAATCACATTCATGAGTGGCGATGTCATTGCCATTTGGTCAAAACCTTTGTTCCTGATCAGTTATTAGTTAAATGGTTCACTAATTATTTGTTATCACCCATCACTAAAGACATTGCTAAGGGTAGAGTTGTGACCGAAGAGAAAGTAATTGGTTGTGCCCAATATTTGGATCTTGTGTATACACAATCTTGCACGCTCTATGATAAAATACCTAACACTCTGAGACCTTCCAATACTGTTCCACAACCCACCACTAAAGAATCACATGTCTCCAATGGCGTGATTGGTTCTACTAGCCAGCAGTCAGTGAATAAACCATTTGGTTCATATCTTGTTGTGTCTGGCCAAATCCCATCCTCCACTACTGTTGTGACTTCTATTTCCAATATTAATGTAATCGAACCCACAAAGGGAAAATCCTAGCAACTAAGTAAGAAGAAAGGAAAAGAAAAAAATAAGAAAGATAACCTTTGGCAGGATAAAAAAAACAACTAGTCTCCTAACAAAAAAGGAAACCTCGTTATCCTTGCTTAATCTCTAATGAGGAATATTTCACTCGGGACTATCCAATTGGGAAAAATTCAATCAATTACTTAAGTCATATGTTTCTCTCGTTGTGTTAATAGATCCTTTTCCTAACCAGGAGACACACATGGTTACATGGGATCTCGCTTCCTCTTCCTTAATTATTATGATGCTTTCCTACACCAAACAGAAGAATGATGTTATGGTGGCTACATGAAATAAGGACTATGGTAATCTGAATCCCTTAGATGGTAAGGATACTGATCAACCTGCCATTTCTACCTCATCCACTTTGGAGCCTACTCCAAATGTGGTTCCAATTGAATTAACTATTAAACCTCTTAAGGGAATTATTCACAAGGGCCACATTTAATCCTCGCACGAGAGATACTCAGAACTATAACATAGTTGAGGATCTGGCTCAAGCTCCTTCAACTATGTCAACTCTTGAGGTATTCCAAAATTTTCTCGCCCAGAAGAGGACTTTACTTGCCGCAATTTAGGGCATTGATCCTTTGGATTCTAGTCTTGTAGTCTTTAACCATGAGAAACATACGCCCAAACTTCTAGCGCAAATGGATTTTATGATTCAGGTTGTTGTATGGAGTAAGACCATGCATCAAACCATTGTAGACGAATGGGCTTCAACCTGCATCATGTCACTTTCTTTCTAGAAGGCCATTGGTTCTTCCCAACTAAACCAGTCACCGAATACTCTCAAGCATTTTATGGAAGAGGCTTCAAGCCTTATGGAATTTTGAGTTCATTACAAGTTGAATTAGCTTGCAAGATGGTCTCAGTAGAAGTCGAAATTATCAACAGACCATTGGATTATAACCTTTTACTGGGTTATACATGGGTTTAAGCTATGGTTGTTTTTTTTTCGACCTATTTTAGAATGATTGATTTCCCTCACCAGGTGACCATTGTGGCCATTGACCAACTCTCTTTCTTTGCCAATAATTCTCAAACTACTGGAAGCATCCCTCTTGTGGGTGAATTCCCACTACCTTATCAACATGTCGGGGTGGGATTTCTTAAGGATTCTTCACTTATGGGAACCTTTTGCTATCCTCCTCCTCCTCTTTATCCCCTTCCTTGTCCCAACAACCCGAACTCGGTTGCACTTATCAACATGATATCTTCTTGTACTACTCCAGCTGATCCTTGGACAGTGCTAGATGCTTCTAATATTGATAAATTTGGTGATCGCATGCTGCTCAGCCCTATTGAGCTCGAATATGAAGCTATATATTCGGTTTTTTCGACATCCTCAGATTTATCATCTTCGATCAATTGGGACGATCACTCCTTAGATTATGCATTAGAGGAAATTTCAGCTTAAAAGTGCCCATGAAATTTTCATGTAATTTCCATGTCATAATATGTAAACCAATCAAAATCATTTAAATTTTAAAAGAGGTACATGTAAATATTTTTGAGGGAAAAGAAGAATAATATTTTTTTAAATTGTATTTATGGCTTATATCCTTATAGGTTTACTCAAATTTCAAATAAACCTATAAGGAGATAAGCCAAAAATACAATTAAAAAAAGTAGTTTTCGTCTTTTCCCTCCAAAATTCATAACTCTTATTTTAAAATATTAACTATTGTTTTATTATTTTTTGTTAAGAGGCCACTTTTAGGCTGAAATTTCCTATAATGAATCATCTTCTGATCCTTTCTCTGGTATATTTTCTACTAATGAGAGCATCATGGAGATCATGATGCCAGATGATGCGTCGTGGGATGATAATCATCATCGCTCCTCCCTGCTTGATACCTCCGAGGATAATCTTAGTGATATTTATTCACCCAATATCATTGAGATATCTATGAATTCCATATCTATTCATGATATCGGTTCTGAGAAGAATTTGTCAAATATTGAATAAGCTATCCCTCTTGATATTTCAATTAAGCCCGGAATTGTCGAGAATGATTGTTGCATCTTTCTCTCTTGATGAGGTCAAGATCTACAAAGCCCATTTCTAGGAGTTCCGAGACGTTTTAGCCTAGTCATATGAAGAGATACCAGGTGTTGATTTGAATATTGTTGTACATGAAATCAAAACATATCTAGACGCTAAACTAGTTCGGTAGCACTTATGGTCGGCCCATCCTAAGAAGGCTACTACTATTAAGGTAGAGGTTGATAAAATTCTTCGTGTTGGTTTCATTTACTCAATACCCCTAACTGATTGGGTTTTGAACATTGTTGCTGTCATGAAGATTCAAGAAACAGGGAACAATTCGTGTGTGTCGATTATCCGGACGTTAAATGTGCTTTTACTAAGGACAATTATCCTACCCCGTTTATCGACCAGATTGTTAACGATTGTGTTGGAAGTGAAGTATTTTCATTTATGGATGGATTTTTCATCTACAACCAGATCAACATTCTTCCATCGGACGAACATAAAACTGCATTTATCTTTCCATGGGGCACATTTGCATACCGAAGGATCACTTTTGGTTTGAAAAATGTTGGGGAAACCTTTCAAAGGGCGATGAATTATGCCATCCATGACACTAAACACATTGTACAACCATATTTGGATGACCTACCTGCCCACTCAAAACATCACGTGGATCATCCCATGCATCTCAGGGCTATAATTTTATGTTTTCAACATTATAATATCAGGCTCAATCCACACAAGTGCGTGTGTTGTGTTCGCTCTGGTCGACTTCTTGGCTTTGTAGTATTGAAGCAAGGAATTCGTATTGATCCACTTAAAGTCAAGGTGATCCTCGATCTGCCTACTCCTTCCTCTCTCATTCAAATACAACTACTCTAAGGGAAGGTTAACTTTCTATGGATATTTTTTCCCAATTATATCAAATTCACCAAAGGATTTACTTGATTGTTGAAGGGGTTCCCTTCCATTGGGACGAAACTTCCCAAAAGGAATTTGATGCTTTGAAACATGTTTTTTTTCCAGGTATCATTATTCTATCCCCCAGATTATCAATGTGATTGCTTCTTGTACCTCATTGTTGCAGTTACTACCATCACCATGGTATTAGTCTGGGAGGATGATAGAGGGGACAAACATCCCATTTAGTATTTGAGTTGAAACTCAAATGAAATGGAAATAAAATATACTCATGTTGAAAAGTTAGCTTTGGGAGATGTCAAAGTTGTCCAATAGTTTCACCAATACATTATACTTCACAAGACTATGGTTGTTTCTAATTGCAACCCCATGACGTACATCTTGTCACGACAATTTCTGGGGGTAAATTACTCCGAATGGATTGTCATTCTTTAGGATTTCAATTTCGAGTTTATTAAGTCCAAATCCAAGAAATACTTAGTCTTTTCCAAATTGATTTGCGATCTTCCCACTTCCGAAACTGAAATGACATATGACGATTCTCTTCTAGACGATTCATTGTCCCTAATAGATTCATCTAACCCGTGGTGTGGATACATCATGATATATCTCCATACCCATAATTTCTGACCCAATACCTCTCGCTCTGATCAGCGACATGTCTCATACCAAGCTAAAAATTATATTATAATTGGTGACACCATTTATTATTGTGGTATTAATACAATTTTTAGATGGTGCCTCACTCTTGAGGAGGCCAAGAAAGCTCTAAATTAATGCCATGATGGGGCATGTGGTGGAAATATGTTTGGTTATTCCACCACACAGAATATTTTGCATGCTGGCTACTTTTGGCCTACTATGTTTCACAATTACATCCTCGTGGTCCAAAAGTGTCATACTTGCCAGATCTATGATCATAAAACCTGTGCTCCACTTACTCCTTTACATCCTATTATCATTATTGGACCTTTCATGAAATGCAACATTGACTTTATGACATGTAACCCTCACTCAACCGGGGGGCATGGATACATCATTGTGGTGATAGATTATTTTCCCAAGTGGGTCGAGGTGATGCCTACATATAATAACATCAACAAAACAAACACTTTGTTCCTCTTCAATCATGTCATTGCAAGGTTTGGTGTACCATAGGCTATAATTACAGACCATGGGAAACATTTCTGAAATCACATGATGTTTGAGCTTACTGCCAAGTTGGGCCTTCATTATGAAATCTCAACTCACTACTACCCACAAGCAAATGGGAAAGTCAAAGATATCAATAAAGTGTTAAAGAAATGCTTCAACACATTATAGGGATCCACAAATCAGATTGGAACCTTTTCCTTTATGCAACTTTGTGGGTGTATCAAAGCTCTATCCAGACTGCTACTAGGTTCACACCATTTCAATTAGTGTATGGTATGGAAGCAATCCTTCCTATCGAGTGCAAAATTCCATCTCTGAAACTCGTTGTTGAACTCCTCCCTTCTACTTCTGCAAAATAAGATCATATCTCGCATCTGACACACTTAGATGAAACTCGGTGCAATGTCGCGATGACCAATGATGCCTATAAGAAATTTGTTAAGGTACAATATAACAAGAATGTTAAGCCTCGTGATTTCTTGGAAGATGACCTTGTCCTATTGTATGATCAGGAATCTGATAAGTTAGGGTCTAGGAAGTTCGAGCCAATGTGGCTAGGCCCGTACATAGTGAAACATGTCCTTGCAAAAGGGGCCTATGAGCTTATTAATTTTGATGGAGCTCCATTGGAAAAACCTATAAATGGGTTGTACCTCAAAAAATATTATGTTTAAGTTATTTTTGCATAGTAATTGTGTACATATTGTCTATTGGTGCGTTAAGTGTGTTTACAGTGTGTTCGGAGTTTCCTACTGTCTCTGTTAATATTGCTTTACATTTGGTTTTCAGATGTCGACTTCCCTTCAACCATATGTTGGTTATGTTGATGGCTCTAGTCATAGTACTCATAACCTTTCTTCCGTAACATGGGATATCTATGCTCCGAGTGGAGAGTTAGTGAATGTACAAGGGATTTTCATTGGTCAATCTATCAATAACATCACTGAGTATAAAACAATGATCAAGCTATGTTCTGATGCTATTTATCATGGCATCCGCAATATAGTGGTCAGACTTGACTCACAACTTGTAGTACTACATCTAGCTAATGTCTACTTAGTACAAAGTTCAACTATGTTACGTATGTTTTTAAGGGTTCACCTTCTGGAAAGACATTTTGATATATCCAATATCAACACATTCCTAGAAGTATAAACACATTAAAAAATGCATTAGAAAATCATGTTTTAGATAGACATTTGTGACACATGTAAAGTAAAATTCAATCCACATCATACATTGAACAAGATAATAGAGCACATAAGAAACACTGATAGGTAGATAGATGTCTATATAAAGTTTGGTTTTACAAAAAAAATGTGTCTAAGAAACATATTCCCACACGACCTAACATATCAAAAATACATGTAGTCAAAATATTGCTCTAAGGTCTCCTAGTAGACTAGTCCTCATGGTGTTCCCGGTAACAAACAACTACACAAGAAACTTTGCACGACAACTGACTAGTGCACTCAAACACCCCAATGGTGTAACGTTGTAGTCTCATAGGAATTTGATTGACCCTATTCTCTGGTATGCTATAGGTCAACCCCTCAACATGTCCCTCGAATTCTACAAGAGTCTCAGCCACATTGAGATCTTGAATCTCTTCTCGTGCCCCTGTAGTAATTGATGCTCCAATATGTGCATGAAGTTGTTCTCCCGAACGTTGAAGATAGGATGAACCCACTGGTTAGACAAGTCCAAGATTTGCATGTAAAATTGATAGTTAGTTTTGGATACATGAAAATAAAAAAAAATTCTAAAACCCAAAAATAAAAATAAAAACATTAAAAAATGATTTTGTTTTACCTATGGTGCCCCATTTCTCACCTTCAGGTAGCACGAGCTTTGGGTCTTCATGGAAATCCTTCTCGACATATGAGTAGTCTTCAATCATAATGAGTTGCATACACAACCATCAGACGAAGGTATGTGTGAAACTCATGGAAGAAGGACCTGCATGTCTAGACATGAGATCTACCCTCACCTCATCCATGGAGCTCCGGGCTCCGGAAGCTCAAGAGATATATGTTTAGGACGGACCAATGGAATCCTCTCTAAGGAAAAGGAAATTAAGATGGAACCATATCTGAAGTTTTTCAGCCTTACATCCTTTGCTTTAGTGAGCTGATCCTTCATGATTGCTAACACCTCGTTGCTCCAATTGAACATTGTTGGTTCTATGCATTCTAATGTATATTGCATTTGGGACCTGTTATCCAAATGCAAGGTAGCACTACTAGCCAATCTAACTATGATAAAGAGGATTGTCCTACGAGGAGAATGGACCACATCCTTAAACTTGATTTTCCCATATTTTGTTGGTAGGGAACGAGGCTTACAATGTGCAAAAATATAGTCTTTGACAATCTCTCTACCCCTTCTTGAACCAGATAATGAGATAGGAGCTCCTCTCCTTGATAACGCTATCAAGAAATAAATGTCTTCCAACTGTATGTTGAGCATATGTGCGCCAAGGCTAAAGCATTGTGCCTGAGCATCCATGCTCAGACAAGATACTCCAATAATTCCAGTTGTAATCTCATCCCAGGAAGCCAAAATAACTTGAGAAGCCCACAATTTCTTAGTGCTCGAATAGTTTTTGGATCATTGGCAACATCCATGTCTTAGTTTTCATGTTCTCTTTCTCACCAAATCAAAGCCATTTTTGTTCTGATGGATACCTAAAATATAACAAGAAGAATCATCAGACCAAATACCATGCAAAAATTTGAGAAAAAATTGGGTGAAAATAACAAAAAAAAAATTGAAATGTGGCCAATGCACCTTGCTAAAGGAGGAAAGAGCATTGCAACACACCCTCCCTTCTCTGGGAGGTGCGCTGAAGTGTTCTTCCTAGTTATATTTTTCCTGACCCGATGCACTTTTCAACATTGATGGGGTGCGCTGGAGCTAGGGCAGAAAATTAAAGCCCCAAAGCACTCAAAACTTGAAAAAATGTGCATGAACTAAAAAACAAAAACTGTGAAAAGAAAGAGAAAGGTAATATTCCCAACCTGGAAGTGACGGCCCGAAAATTATCCATCGGATTGGCCGCAATCAGCTGTTGAAGTTCGGGGGGAAAAGCCACTCAGACCTCACTCACAAAGAGGTAAAATGAAAATGGTAAAAAGTGAATTTAACTTTTCCTATTTATGGTCATTTTTATGATTATTTTATTTCATATTATTATTTTAACCTAAATTTTACCTAATTTTACCATGTATCATATATTTTTAATCTTTTGATGGTGTTATGAGTAGGTTAACAACTATTTGAAGGATTTAATAACATTTTTGAGTCGAAACAAATCATTTTGACGAAGGAGCATACTTTTATCGCTTTTTCAGGATTTGTAAAGTTATGAAAAAGGAACCCCCTGTAGTCTTCTTTTAGCTATTTTCAGACTCGCTAAACATGGAAAGATTTTCGAGAACTTGTCATTTTGAACTCGTTAAACTAAATGAAATGAAGTTTTCCTAGTATAAGCTTAATCCTCCTCTGGACTGGGATAGACTATTTACAAAAAATGAATACCTTAGTCGAATATGGCTAAGAGGTTCTCCTGAGTATCATTTTATGGCTTTTTGGACTCAAGAGACAAATCATTTATGAAAAGGAACCTTTGGACTTTTCTTTTTCACCTCTTTTTGAAACTCTCTAAACATGAAAAAGAAGTCGAGTTATGCCTTCACTAGACTCGTAACAAAATCAAACAACGATGTACTTGTCAAACATGATGGGATTGAACCACTCCTTCTCAGGGTTCATTAAAAATACTCAGAGGGATTCATCCAAAGGATGAACTTACAAATCAAGCATATGTTATCCTCCTCAAGCTTGTCAAAAATAAATAGGAACTGACTAGAAATGGTTGGGGAAATTGAGAAAACATGGTACTTAACCTATTATTGGCAATGAGTCACTCTTGAACATGACACTCTTTCACTTCACGGACTTTCACTTCATCTCCGTGACTGTTTGGTTGGGAAATATGCTTGCCTCTTTGGTTCATCACACCGTATCAAAGCCTATGCATTCAGTTTTGGGTCAATTGATCCAGATTTAAATAGGAGCGCAAAAAATCACAAAGATGCAACAGAAATAATACTTCATTTCATTAATGTAAAATACTAAAATATGCTTAGAAACAGAAATGGAAATAAACTAGCTCGGGCGATGGTAGCTTATCTCTGAGGAGAGATGTGGTGGCTACATGTCTCTGAACTACCTTACAGTGACGCTTAAAGGCCTATTTATTGTTTAGAAACAATGGAAAACCCTAAAAATCCAAAAACCTAACCCTAGGAGATGAAGCACCAAACTATGGGCCCCGTTTGGGTAAATTGGTACATCAACTTCATGAGGTCGTAACTTTGGCATACAATCTCCATTTGACGCGTACAATACTTCGTTAGAAAGATATATCTGAGGAATACAACTTTTGAGTGAGAAACATCGGTCCATGGACCCATGTTTCTCCCATTTTTCCCCAAAAACGTGGTTTAGGGACTCAAAACAGCTCCGGAAGTTCAGGACCCAAAAAACTGCTAAAAATAGTAAACTGTGCTACAATTAAGGAAACTAAAAAAATGAAAGAAACAATGGTGGGGGTCCAAGTGGAATTGGTGGGTGGCCACCAATATCCACCTGGATCATTCCTCCCCCCTTAGGAAGCAATGGTCCCCATTGCATTGAGTTCCTCCATGAGATGAGGAAACTTCTGCTGAACTTGGTCCTTGGTGATCCACTTGCCCTAGTGAAGGAGCTGGCCTACTTTAAAAACTTGATATAGTTGGATCTTCTGCTGGCAAGTGTGCTTGATCTACGTGTCCATGATCCGATCAGTTGCAGCTTGTTCCATGCAATATGGATTTAACTCTGTTGGTGTGAGTTGTTCTGCAATGTCGGATGTGTCTAGTAATGGTGGAAAGTATGGCCGAAGGAAGTCCACATTGAACACTGGGTGCACAGAAAGGAATGGGGGAATACTGAGCTCAAATGCATTGTCTCCCACAACCTTGGTAATGGTGTAAGGACCATATTGGAGTGGTTTAAGTTTCCGATAGGCTCTAGTAAGGCGTTCCTTTTGCAAATGCAACCAGACATTGTCGCCCACCTGAAACTTGTGTGGCACCTGATCTTGATCATGTCGCTACTTGTACTTGGCATTTTATTTCTCCAGAATGTCATGGACCTGCTGGCAGATATGTTGGATGTGCTCAATGAAGTTGTTTGCCTTATCTGTTTCGGACTGGACATGAGTTGAATCTGTCTGAGTAGCTACAAATGGCATGGCCACATCAATGGGACATAGTGGCTGGAATCCCAAGCCCACTGAAAAGGGTTGTGGCCAGTCGAGCTGTGGAGAGCCTGGTTATAGCTGTGTTGAACATAGGGGAGGCTCTCATCCCATGTGCATGGATGCTTTGAGTTGTACATGTGCAGAATGTGTACGATCATCCTGTTGACAACCTCTGTCTGGCCATCAGTTTGGGGATGGAAGGTTGCAGACTTAGTGAGTTTGGCGTCCAGCATCGACCAGAGACTGGACCAAAATGTACTGAGGAACTTGCTATCCTGATCTGAGATGATAGACTGTGGGATCCCAAAGTGTACCCACACTCGTTCAAAGAAGAGTTTAGCAGTGGCTTCTGTTGTGATATTCTTCTTGCAGGCTGCCATAATGGCTATCTTCGAGAACCTATTGACGACCAAAAAAACACAGTCGTTTCCATGCTTAGTAGAAGGAAGGCCCAGCATGTAATCCATGGAGATGGATTCCCAAGGTAAAATAGGGGTAGGCAGTGGAGTATAGAGGCCTTGCTTCTTGATGTTTAGTTTGGTAATGACGCCGGTAGTGCAGGATCTGATGTACTTCCCGACATTCTGTTGAAGATTCGGCCAATAAAAATACTTTTGCAGTACTGCCACCACTTTCTTGACCTCGAAATGCCCAATAGCCTGACTGTAGTGTGCTTTCCAAATCATCTTGGCACGCTCGCTTAAAGGAACACAAAAGTGACCTAGGTGGCATAACAGGGCATCCTGGAGGTGAAAATCTAGAACAAGCTGACCCTCCAAAAGTTTCTGGTATGTGGGGTTGAATTCTGGATCGCTTTTGTAGAGAAGTGGACAATTAGAAGTCTTGTGCCCACAACAGTTGAGCATGGTGGTTAAGTCCATGATCGGTGGTCGACTGAGGCAATCTGCAACATTATTGGTGCTGCCCTTCTTATGCTTGATATTAAAATGGAACTGTTGTAGGTATGTGGACCACTTCTGATGACGATCATTCTGCAACTTCCCTTGCATCTGTATGAACCGCAAGGGCTGGTGGTCTGTGTGTGACCATTTCCTTCCCCAAAATGTAATGCTTCCATTATCAGCAGGGCTTCAAAATGTGATACATCTCTTTGTCATAAGTGGGATACTTTCGGACTGTGTCTAAAAGTGTCTCATTGTGATATGCCATTGGATGCCCGTGTTGAGTAAGGACTGCACCAATAGCATAGTCAGAGGCATCTGTCTTGATCTCAAATGATTGTTGCAAGTCTGGTAATGCAAGCATTGGTGCCGAGAAGAGGCGATGTTTCAACTCTGTGAATGCCTTCTGTTGAGATTTAGACCAAAATAATTTTGCTTTCGCTCCTCCGTTGGTGACTTGACTCAAGGGCCAAGTGATATGAGAAAATCCCAACACGAACCTACGGTAGAATTTTTCAAGACCTAGAAAGCTACGGAGCTCTATCAGAGTGTGTTGTGGGGAAAAATGCCTATGCAGGACGATCCTATCCACCTAAGGTGTGACAGTGCCTTAGCAACAAACGAGTACAGCTATACTGGTTTCTTCCTTTATGAAATGTGAAAGAAGAGAGATCAATAGACTTACCGATGTCTTCCGTTTGTCCCTCGATCCAATCTCCCTTCTCTTTGGGTGTTCACAGCTACTTGCCTTCTTGCTTATCCAGCTACAACTTCCTGCAAGATCACAAGAGAACAACTACTTGCGACAAGAGAACAGCTACTTGAGACAAGAGAAGGACACTACACAAAGACAGATGTTCACATTCATAACTAGTTTAGGATTAGAAATAAACCAAATACACTAATACATTCATACATCAAAACACATCAGCATATAGGAGAAACCAAGATAGCTTTATTGATGAATAACAAGGTTCAGGAAGAGATACAACCCAGAGGGCTCCAATCCAGCATCTCCTTCCCAGCAAATGGAATTCCTATCTTCAGCCCCTTCAAAGCATTAAGCACCCAATGATTCTAGTCTCAAACCAACAGCAATTCTTTGCAATAACAAAATTCCAGCCTCTAGATCTCATGGAGGAGAGATCCATATATAGATGTTTGGAGAGAGGATGAGTCAGCTTGAGATCTGACTAGTGTCCTCTCCCTCTGTCAGTTCTTGAGTCCACTTGGAGGTTCTTGCTTCCACTTGGAGATTTGGAACCTCTTACTCATCACCAGTCGAATTCCCTGAGGCAAGTGTCATTTTGGAAGCTTCCTGGGTTTTGACACCTTGAGAAATGAGCCTGCCACTTGTTCACTCTCGTTCAGCGCAGGTAGCCTTTGTTCCAGTTGACATTCAATGTAGGTAGCCAGTGTTGGCTTTGACATTCAGCGCAAACAGCTAGTGTAGCCACTGAAATGATCCTGAATTGACTTGTTTTTTAGCAGTTTCAGGTGGAGAACTTCTGTGAATTGCTGTGGTTTGTTAGCCTTGTTCCTCTAGGGGTAGGAACAACATGTTTAGGGACTTTGGATCCCTTAGATTATGGACATTTCATGCTCAATGCTGTAAGGCACAAAAATGTCTATAACAGTTGCCCCCTAAAGTATGAGGCTGTTTATCGGGTGAAATGCTTTATCAGGGGGATCCGAAGTTCATCCAATGCTGGGAGGAGACCTGTAATACAATACAATACAATACATTATTTTTCATACTGCTTTCATGATCTAGCTGAGGCGGGCATTCCCATGCTCAGCTTTATAAATTCATTTTTCTGTACATAGAACAGACAATCGTCTGATGATAGACTGATAATTTTGATGAAATTATCATCCTTTGAGTAGGATGATTATCTGCTGCAATGATGTACATGTCAATGTCTTTATCTTTCCTGAATATATATCGCAGCCTGGATGGATGAAACTAGATCCGAGGTCTTCAAACTCGTTCGATCTTCACTCTAAGTACAAGTCGATCCATGTGAGAATTTCTCTGAAGTTGAACATGGAAAGACATCGCTTGATTACCGGTCAATGATGTAAACCGTTAACAAGCGCGAGAGGAATCACCGATAATGATAATGACCCTCAAGGTACTGCAGTACAATTCACGTGGTGTGAATAAAGGACTTGACGTCGAACACCATGCAAAATCTTTCGGTCGAAGGTCATTGATGTATACCTGTCGCCGGAAGTGAGAAACTTGCCATTGTGGCATGCAAGCTTCAAAGTACTGAAGGGGTTGTTCCTAGATCAACTTCTTGGATAATGAGCTGATGTCGACAAGAAGCGATCCGTCAAAGGAGGGCCTTAATGAATCCCACGTCAGTGACACGGAACGGAGCTAATGATTTTAATGGAGGTGAAAACGATCTGTGACATATGATTCAGGGTGGCGGTCATGAACGGATGAAGGATAATGTATGGCAGTGGATGGGACACGGTTGACTCTTTCTGAACGACTTCTCTTGAACATATGGCGACACTGATACGATGGATCGGTAGCATTACCCCAAATATGGATGGTATGGCGAGACCATGGATGTGACCGGTGAATGAAACAACCCAACCCGATTGTGGTACGGAGGAAAAGTGCCATGTTCAAGAGCGACTTGCTACCATCAAAGTTTTCTTTAGTTTCTCCCAATTTTTCCCCAGTCATTGCTGACTAGTACCTCTTTATTTTTGTCAAGCTTGAGGAGGATAACATATGCTTGTTCTATAACCTGCCCTTCGGGCAAGCCCATCGCTATGTTTTAACGAGCCTAGTGATAGTGAAACTCGTTCTCGTCTAAAGACAAGTTTGTCGCTATTTAATAATTTTAACGAGTCTAACGACAAGGATAACTCAGTTCTTTTCATTTTTAGAGAGTCTGAAAAGATACATAAAGTCAACTCCAAAAGTCCTTTTTCGTCATCTAATCCCTTAAGTCCGAAAAAGTATAAAACAATACAGAAGGGATGAGTTTTCGATAGTTTTAACGAGCCGAATAAAACAAGCGCTCGATCTTTTTGTGCAATAATCCCTCAGGTCCAAAAAGATTAAAATCTAGAGGAGGGATAGCTCTTCCTGTCCTTTAACGAGCTGGAAGGCCAAGGACTCAGCAATCTTTTCATATTTTACGAGTCAATTGAAAAGAGCTTAAAGAAGACTCGTCTTTTGAGGAACGAGTGATAAACAGGGTTAGCAGCAGATTCCAGGTACAGGTTGGAATTTTCCAATCACGGCAGTGTCACAAGGATGGCTAGGTGAAATCACTCTTCGCAGCTGTTCCTCAAAATGGGTAAACAATCATATGGAGGTGAACGATCAGCCAAATGAAAAGTGGAGGTGACGGTGCAAACACGACCAAGGCTTTAACGGCTGATGATATTACATTCACAGTGGTTATTTACCAGGATAGTTCATTTTTTAACGAGCTTAAACACGGGTGGAAACACTTGCTCGATCTTATGTTTATTTTTTAACGAGCATGAACTATGTGCTAAAACTACTCGGGTCTTGCGTTTATTTTTTAACGGGCATGAACTTTATGCTAAAACTGCTCGATAATTATATGGTCAAACTTTGATTTTTACCATGACTAGCTTTGCCCTTTTCAAAGATAGTACTGTATCCTCAATTGCTGCATCAAACTAGTTAGAAATGAATAACATTTGTATGGAAATGAGAATATAACCCTAATATTTCACTTTGAACTACGTAAAAAGCAATTAAAAGGTGTTTTTACCTCTCATTTTACCATTTCATTTGAACTTGGTTTGTTGGAGCTTTGGAGGTGCCTCTTCCCCCTTGATTTTCACCAGCTGATTCCGGGAGATTCTGCGGACGATTTTCGGTGCCGTTT
Organism: Pinus tabuliformis; assembly: GCA_031772625.1. Taxonomy (NCBI): domain Eukaryota; kingdom Viridiplantae; phylum Streptophyta; class Pinopsida; order Pinales; family Pinaceae; genus Pinus; species Pinus tabuliformis. The sequence continues at coordinate 861,807,138 of CM062814.1, read as the reverse complement.
GGACCAGGTAGGAGTTAAACTCTAGCTCTTTCTTTTCATGGTTTCCTTTTTCCATTCTGTGCCTGTTTTCCTGTTCCCATGAGCCCCTGGGGTTTTGCTAGGGCGCTCTGCCATCAGCGCAGGCAGTCCATTCGAAACCTGCGTTGAATTTCAAGCTGCCTTAAGGCAGTTTGACCTTCAACGCAGGTAGGACACTTGCCAATTGCGTTGATCATAGAAAAGCAGTTCTATTGCACAGTTTTTGATGAAATTTTGCCAGTTTTTCATCAAATCCAGGATCTTACTCTTTCTCTTGTTTGTTTTGCAGGGATTTTTGAGCAAAATGACCCTCACATGGCGAGAACGAGAACATGAAGAGGAGGACATGATTGCCCTCCATGACCCTGTCACGGTGAACGCGCTGCGGAACTGTGGCCTGCTGAAGTTTTTCCGTATCTCTAGTATGAGAGCACAGATTTCTTTACTGCAGTATATGCTTGATGCTTGGGATCCTATTAACCAAGTATTTCAGATCAGGAGCAAATCCATCCCTTTGACCGTGGTAGACATTTACTTCTTGACTGGTTTGTTGAGGCGGGGTGCCCCCATTTCTTTGTCTGGTTCGGCCCGAGGGAATGACTCCGTGAGAGATTATGTCCGCCAGTATTGCAGGGAGGGGTCCCAGCCGAGCAGAGACGGCAAGGTTGTTATCCGTGAGATTACTGACAGGTCTCTCAGGTCCATTCTGTATACTATTGGTAGGATGGCCGGTAGCGCATCTCTACATGTTGCCAACAGATCTTATGTGCAGCATGCCTTGGAGTGTCTCCAACCGAAAGTATTCAACTGGTGTGATGCAGTACTTCTTCAGATGAAAAGTCAGTTGAACAAGGTAAAGGACGGGAAGCTGAAGAACTTTGGATTTGGTTCTATTCTGACTGCCTTTGCCTTGGAGAAAATACCACTGATGCAGCCTCAGTATATTGCACTCGACTTGCCTTCTCCTACCGAGCCACGCATGCAGAGATGGGTTGATCACATGTCTAGGCATGCTGGTCAATCTCATATTTCTTTCACTGATACCTTCTTCAGGTGGTTCGAGCGTCAGGAGATGGTCTATTCTGAGTATCCATATGTTGGTATGGATTTCCGAGGTGATCTGGACTTGGTACTGCTGGATGGCGAACAGTGGGGCGCTATTGGTAAAATCTTCGACCATATTACTGTTTACTGTTCTTATTTATAATGTCCTTGTGCTTTATTCTATCAAGACTTTAATCAAACTCATGTGTGCATGCAGATGTTGGTCCTGTTCGTCCAGCAGTTCGCCCGAGAGCGCCAGTTGCTGCCCCAGCAGGGGAGACTGCTGGGAGAGTTATTCTCCGCGACCTTGATGTAGCCGATACCCTTACATCTGTGCAGGAGCAGGTTGAGAGCCTTACTCTCGGCATTCCCGATGTGAGGATTGATGAGTTACCTTTACAGTTGCAGCGGCATACTACTGGCGTGCCTAGACGATGGACTCGTCTCTTGCGCATGATTTCACAGGCCGTGACGTGCTATCATGAGCATCACTAGGCTAGGGTGCCCCCTAGCATTTTTGAGTTTTTGGGTCATATGACCGATTTTTGTCTTGGTTACAGAACATTATGTATGAACGATAAACAGTTTACATATATATTTTGATTTTCGAGTTTTATTCTGGTTGAGTTATATGATCCATATGTACAACATTGATGATGTGTCTCTTTTTATAAATGTCGCAAATGTCTATCTAACACATAGTTTGCTAATGAGTCGGTTAATGTGTTTAAGTTTCTGGAAATATGCTGGTATTGAATTGAATCAAACTGTCTTTCCAAAATCTTAACCCTTAGGAACATGCGATAAATAGCTGGATTGCGAACAGAATATATACCATTGAGTTGCAGTATTACGAGTTGTGAGTCTAGCCTGACAATTAGTCGGCGTATACCATGGGTGATGGCATCAGAGAGAAGTTTTATCAATGCGCTATACTCAGCGATGTTATTCGTTGATTGCCCAATACACACACCTCTGAAACTTACTAACTCGCCGCTTGGATCAAAAATGGCCCAGGCTGCAGAGGATAGGTTCCGCGAACTACGACTCGCTCCGTCGGCATATCCAACACATGTTTCCAGAAGGTTTGACATCTGCAATAAATGTAAAAAGGGTGGATCACTCGACCAAAACAAACACTTTAGCGAAAACAAAATACAACAAAAGCATACAGGTTACTATTTAAGCATAGTAATGCTTGAGGTACAACCCATTACGGGGTTGCGCCAGTGGAATTCCGTCATAATCCATTAACTCGTAGGCTCCTTTTGCTAACACTCGTTTAACAATATAGGGGCCCATCCATAAAGAATTAAATTTACCTGCTCCCAATTTATCGGATTCTTGGTCATAAAGCAAGACCAAGTCACCTTCTGAGAAGACACGGGGTTTGACATTTTTGTCGAACTGCGCCTTGACTCGTTTCTTATGGGCTTCGTTAGCCAAAGCGGCATCACGACGGGTTTCATCCAATTGGATTAATTCCAAGAAACGAGCCTCTTCTTCCGAAGTTCCGGGGAGGAGATCAATTGCGAGTTTAAGCGACGAAATTTCACACTGGATTGGCAAGACTGCTTCCAGGCCATACACCAGTTGGAAAGGTGTGAACCTGGTCGCGTTCTTTACCGATGTTCGGTAAGCCCACAAAGCTGAGTACAGGATTAGGTGCCACCTTCTTTTGTGAACCCCGATCATCCTTTGCAACATACGCTTCAGGACCTTGTTGATTGCTTCAACTTGTCCGTTGGCTTGCGGATAATACGGGGTAGAGCCGTCGTGAGATAGCCCTAACTTGGCAGCTAATTCGACCATCATGTGATTGCGAAAATGTGATCCATGATCTGTAACTATAGCTTGTGGTACGCCGAACCTGGCGACTACATGATTGAAAAAGAAAAGGGCAACTGTTTCACCAGTGTTATCTAATGTAGGCATCGCCTCGGCCCATTTGGTAAAATAGTCAACAGCGACTATAATATACCCATGCCCCCCAGTCGAGGTGGGGTTACATTGCATGAAATCGATGCCCCACTTGGTGAAAGGCCCAACAGCAACTATTGGATGTAAAGGTGCGAGTGGTCTTCTGGTTTTGCTATCGAAAATTTGACAAGCATGGCAACTTCTGACTGCGGTTATGCAATCTTTGAACATGGTTGGCCAGAAGTATCCTGCTCGTAATATTTTCTGTGCTGTAGCATATCCAGATTGATGCCCCCCACACGCGCCTGAATGACACTCATTCAGGGCTTTTTCGGCCTCTTCATGGGTGAGGCACCTCCTCAGAACTGTATCGATACCACGACGGTAAAGCGTATCACCGACGATCATGTAGTCTTTCGCTTGGTACGTATACGTTTTTGTTCTGAGTGAGAGGTGTCAGGCCTGAATTTTTGGGTTTGGAGATAAATTATTATATCTCCATACCACTCATTGCTTGCAGATATCAAAAACAAACTTTCATCCACGATTGACTCTTTTGATGTTTCATCGTTGGACGACGATGGGAGATCGCACAGTAATTCTGCGAAAACTAAAGCTTTCTTTGATTTGGATTTTACAAATTCCAGATCAAACTCTTGAAGGATCGCTATCCATTTTGAATATTTGCCCCCCAGCAACTGTCGCGACAATACATAAGTCATGGGGTTGCAATCTGATAGAATGGTAGTTTTCCGAAAGAGGACATAATGTCGAAATCTTTGTATCGCTTGAACAGCAGCGAGTGCTAGCTTTTCAACATAGAATATTTGCTTTCTGTATCATTCAAGTTTTTACTTAAATAATATATAGGATGTTCAATTCCATCGACTTCTTGAACTAAAACCATTGCAATGGTCGTATCTGCTGCAGCCAGGTACAGGTTAAAATCTCTTTGATAGTCCGGGGCATACATTAATGATGCTTTTACTAGAGAATCTTTCAGAGCATCAAAGGAAGCTTGCGCCACCTGATCCCAAAAAAAAGGTACATCCTTTTTCAAAAGACGAGTATAACCTTTAGCAAGTTCTGCGTAATTTGGAATGAACCTCCTCAGAAAGTTTTCTTTCCCTTGGAGTTTCTGAATCTGAAGCAAATTTGAAGGTGGAGGCAGGTTAATGATTGCCTGAACCTTGCAAGGGTCGAGACGAATCCCATCTTTAGAGACTACAAAGCCAAGTAAACGACCAGAACCGACGCAAAACACACATTTGTGTGGATTGAGTCTTATCTTGTAGTGTCGGCAACGTATAAATATCGCTCTTAAATGTTGCGGATGATCAGTCCGCTTTCGCGAATGAGCTGGAAGGTCGTCGAGATAAGGTTGAACGATGTTCTTGATGTCATGGAAGGCATAATTCATTGCCCTCTGAAACGTCGCCCCTGCATTCTTTAAACCAAAGGGTAATTTTCGATAAGCGAATGTGCCCCACGGACAGATGAATGCAGTCTTTGACTGGTCCTGTGGGCGGATATTTATTTGATTATACCTAGAAAATCCATCCATAAATGAAAAGATTTCACATCCGGCGCATTCATCAATTATCTGGTCGATGAAGGGTGTAGGGTAGTTGTCCTTCGGACAAGCTTGGTTTACATCCCTATAATCGACACACACTCTAATTGTCCCTTGTTTCTTCATAACAGGGACAATAGTCGATACCCAATCGGTTAGAGGAACCGGGTAGATGAATCCAGCATAGAGAAGTTTTTCAACTTCTGCCTTAATGGCAGCGGCTTTCTTGGGGTGCACCTGCCGAAGCCGTTGTCTTACTGGTTTGACATCAGGATACATTTTAATTTCATGTTCAACGATACTCGAGTCAATGCCTGGCATTTCATCATATGACCAAGCAAAGACATCTCTGAATTCGCGAAAAAGAGCGTTATATATTTCCAGTTCTGAAGGGGAACAACCTTTGCCGACATAAATATTCTCTACAATATTTGTTTTAGTCGAGATATTTATGGCTATAGTCTCTTCAATATTGGATAAGTTTCGCTCGGAATCCACCGTATTCACAGTATTTGATAGGAATTCAAAAACTGAAGGGTGATAAAGGTCATGTTGAGTATCTTCTTCATATTCCGGAAGAAGGGAACGATGGTGGCAATCATTCCATGGTGCCCCCTCAATCAACATTGATTGTAGAATTCCTTCGTCAGTCCCATGTACTTTCGACCAAGGATCTAATGGGGTACCATATTCTCTAGACCTATCTACCCAAACACTTGAGGAGCGTTGATTTGGGTTTGCCTCCCATGCTCGAAACATTGATTGCTACAATATTTCTATAGGGCTTGGGGGCAAAACCATTGCATGATCCATTTCGACATCGTCTTCTGAGATCTTCGTGGAAGATATCATGTTGCGGGCTCTTATCAATGCTACTTCCCCTATATATAATGGAGGTGGAAGTGCGAAAGTTCCCATTAATGTGGGGTCTTTCAGTAGGCCTACTCCGATGTCTTGAAGCGAATGGTTGCTTCCATGGATCTTGGGAATGCTTCCTGTAACTTGTGAACCATTAGGGAGGAATTTGTTTTGGTCGACGATCGTAATCCCTCCTTCAAACGGGAATGCGATCTTCCTAAAATAAGTCGACACAACAGCTGCCATGGCATAGATCCATGGTCTTCCCAGTAGGATGTTGTAGTCAAGATTCCCATCGATGACTTCAACATCTATTTCTACTGTTTTTCATCCCAGTTCAACCTTCAAGTTATTAAGGATACCGTATGGGGTATAAGTCCTTCCGTCGAAAGCTTTTAATGTCGTCGAAGATCGCGACAAGGTTGGAGATCCTAAAGTTTTCCAGCAACTCATCGACATAATACATGTAGATGCCCCCTCATCAATAATTGTTCGGTGAACAGTTTTGTTGAGGGCTTTCACTTGAATAAGGAAAGCTAGTTGAGCTGATAACTGAGGATCGTATCCTTTGTGATCAAAAGATACAAGATCGGAATCCTTAGGATCAACCCCACCAATAGCCGATAACAAAGCCTGCCCTTGGGATGGGCAATTTTGTAGTACTTCAAGAGTCGACATAGCGGATGGCGATTGGGCCAAATCTTCCACTATGTTATAATGCTGCGCCGCTCTGGCGCGAGGATTAAATGTCGACTTGTGTACTACTCCTTTTGGTGGTTTTATTGTTAATTCAGGAATGATGGGCGGTACAACTTCTGTCGAAGTTGTTGTCGAACTACTCGGTTGATCTTTACCTTTGTCGTTCGACAGCTGCGGATTCCCATAATCTTTGTTCGTTGTTGAAATCAAAGCATCATTATGCTGTTTTGAAACCGACAACATAAGTACTTGCGACGGGGAAGCATTTCCACTATCAACCAGATTTTGACCTGGATTGGGAAATGGATCAGTTAACACAGCTGAGGTTTGCGAACTTTTAAAGAACCTTTTCAACTCAGCTTTGTATGGACAATCCTTTGTCCAGTGATCCTCCTCATCACATATTTGACATGGATATTTCCTATTTCCAGGAGGGTTTGAAGAATTTTTTCCAGGAGATGACTCACCCTGTTTCTTCTTCTTCCCTTTGTTTTGCTTCTTCTTGCTCCCTGGTTGTTTGGTTTCTTTGCCTTTATCTGCTGATACGGCATTTACTTCCGAAGCAAGAATTTCATCTTTTGCATTTTGATCCGAATTCTTACGGGCTTTCTTAGACGAAGCCTTTTTCGATTTCGCGTTTGCCGTGCCAATCACGCCATCGCCGGCATGAGAGTCACTATTTGATTTAGGAGGAGGAGGAATTGAAAATTCCGGTCTAGGGGCGTCAGGTATTTTGTCGTAGAGCGTGCCAGACTGAGTATAAACTAAGTCTAGATATTGTGCACGAGCAATAACTTGCTCCTCCGTTACGACTCCCCCCTTTGCCACATCTTCTGTTATAGCAGGAAGTAACAACTTTATAAACCATTCAGCTAACAACTGATCGGGGACGTATGTTTTTACCATCCTACGACGACGACGCCATTCATGTATATGATCGGATATATGAGTGGCAGTTGTCTGCTTGAAGTTGGTTAATATTTATGTTCCCGTTTCATACCTTATCGGTAATTGAAAATGGGTTAATAAAGTCATGGCTAGGGAGCTAAAATTGTCGAACGAGGCTCTAGGTAACTCAATATACCATTTTGCCGCTGGACCCGTTAACGTCCTCTGGAAAAGGAGAAGCCTTATCGAATCATCATTCAGGGTGTTTGATGAACACCACAGATGAAACGTCATCACGTGATTCGATGGGTCTTCACCTGGATTTCCATTGAATTTAGGAATGTCAGATGGAAGTTTGTGAGGAAACGCTGGCCACCAAGGGGCGTAAGCAATCGGATCGTTGGTTAACCGGTGTAAATCGGGTAACTCTAAAGTTGCCACGAATGGTAACTGTTGATTCAGGTTAGGTGAAGCGTACCCAGGGTACGATGGGATCGCCTGAGCAGTGGGCCTTCGCATACCAGCATAATGTAATTGATGTTGGTATGACTGATATGGTTGGTGGACTTGACCACTGTAAAGCGGTTGGTTTTGAATATACGGTTGTCCACTGTTCGCAAAGATCTGCTGCTCAGAACCTTGGTACACTTGCTGGAATTGTGGTTGTTGGTATTGCACCAGCCACGGTTGTGAAGCCATGTTCTGTTGTGCTACACTAACTGTTGGACCAAGGTGTGGGGTAATTGTACCCATTTGGACCTGTGTCGCCCCACCAGTTGGCGATTGTGGTTGTGACCCAGGGTCAAGGGGCTGTTGCATTACAACCTGAGAAATCTGAGGTTGACATACAACAGGCATCGCTTGAACTTGTGACACTGTTACAATAGCCGGTGTGGTCGGGATGTTCGACATAGGTACACACTGTTGCATAGAATATACAACCCTTGGTTGTTGAGGTAGCATAGGTACCCAACCACTTGATGTAATTCCAGTATAACCTGAATACTGTTGTGAACTCCCGTATGGATACCCTCCCGGAGGGGGTAATGAAAGGGCATACTGCCCCCCATACGGTAGCAATCCGGAACTCAAGGGGATTGTTTGTCCTTGGGGACTGGATTGCCCAAATTGACCTCCAAATGGATCAATCTGGCGAGTCTCAACATAAGAGTTGCCGGATATTATTCCGGATGAACAAACTGGAACAAACCACACTGTCGAAATAGTCCCTTGGTGGACTCCTTCTAGCTGTTGCGAGCTAGTCGGGACAGATGGTATACCGACAAACATTGTCGGAGTGACGGCAGGGGCTTCTGCTGTCGCTGTGTCGTTCGACACAGTCCTAGATGTTGACGGTTGTTCAGACATTTTGAGTCTATCCAATAGATTGCCTAGCGATTCTACAGGAACTTCCACTTGTGGTGGATTAACTTCTGATGAAGGAAATAGAGTGACCCCGACTCCAAAATGGGTTGGAGTACTTGCTTGCGAATCCTCTACAATTTCCTCTATTGCAATCAAACCCGGTGGAAGAGGAAGACCATCAGGTCCGTAAAATATTTCTGGTGCCGAAGAAGGGGTTGACTCGACAGCGACAATTGTTTGAGGAGCAAGACTCCCTGAACCGGTTACAGATGGAACTGGTTCAGTAACGCAAGTATTTGCCACCAGACTAGGATCAGTATTACTGTCCCTTTGTGGCTGTCGAACTTCTTCTATAGAGGCAGGGTTTCCAGAAATGTTTGGAGTAACCAGAATCTCAGATGTGGTTGGAACACTTGTTCTAACTTTGATAGGAGATTTTGAACCGGTTAAACGAGTTCGCTTTGTCCGTACTGTTTTCGATTCCGGAGACAAAGACGGTTGACTCGTAAGCCTCCGCGAACGACGGGGTTTCAATTGGCTTTCTTCCACGATTGCGGATTACTCGATCAACCAAAATACAAAAGGGGAAAGTGTGTTTCCGAATTAAATGAATTTTTTAGAAGCTTTTAGACACAACTTGCTTTTTCAGTTTTAAAGAGTCGAGAAAAAGCTAAAGATGACTCTAGTCTCCTTCGATGTTTTAACGAGCCCGAAGTGACAAATGCTCGGATGGACTTTTTCCGTTATAGAGTCTGAAAAAGGCCAAAAGGAACTGCTCTGGAGTTCTAGGCAGAGGGTGTGACAAACTTTTCGCAAAACCGCAGAATACTTTTTAGGGTACGGGCGGTCGATCTTCCTGAATGCTGTGTTCAGTGCATTGCGATTAGTAGGGCGGCCGACACGGCTTCCTAAGGATAAAGGTTTTATGCCTATAGGGGTCTCCCAATATATACGCGACGGTACGTGGGAGCACAATCCGTACTGGCGCTATCGTCCCTCAGGAGGAATCACCCACCATCCACGAGATCGACAATCACCAGGCTTAACGACACCGGAACACATCTCTAGCCTAGACCTCTATGTTGTGCGTTATGTTACAAAGCTTTGTTAAGTTCATTCAATTTATTTTAGGTTGATCTTTTTAAAGTTTGCCTTTCAAGGTTCACCACGAGATGTATGATACAAATTCCTAAATGCAGTCTAAAGATGATAAGCAAGCTTTATATCTTTTCAACTTTGAAAATCCTAGCTACTAAGGGAAAAGAAAGACACCATCTTTTCTCAAAGAGCAATCATCACACCGTAATGCACTTTTCCTAAATCCAACATGCAAACTATCAAATGCAAAATGCACAATGCAGGTGTTTGTTTTCCGCTTTCTTAGTATTGATGCCTACAAAGAAAGCTTTTTGTACAACTTTGAATTTGCTTTTAAATGATCAATACAAACAAGTTTACTTTTTCGAAATCAGAGAGGGTAGAAGAGATTACAACACTTAACGATTTTCGAAATAAAGACTTGTTTTGACACTTAAAAGAGACAAATTCAAACCAATAAGCAAAAGTAAATGTATAGTCAATCTGCAAACAGCCAATGAACTCTCTTCTAAGATCACAACCAACAGATCTGAATCAAGGGCTACAGGATGACTATTTCACTCATGCAAAGGAAGACTGTAAATGACGCCACAAACACATAAAAACACTCACAGTCTTTTTGTACAAAAGGAGGTGGAATGTAAGCAGAGAAAAGGAGTTTTCAGACTGGTACCTATGCTGGTTACAGGCTGCAAAAAACAGAGATCAAAACAGGGCAAAACAGAGCAGAGAACCCTAGCTACACAAGAGCAAACTGGTTCAGCGCAGGTTCAACACAGGGGTTTTGACATTCAGCGCAGGTAACCTTCACGGGACCTGCGTTGAAATGCAGAATCCCTTCACTGGGTCTGCGCTGAAGGAGAAACTCTCGTTTCCCTCAGGTTCTGGGTCACAGATTGCTACTCAATCAACTGTTTCAGGCCAAATAAAAACAACAAGCAAGGTGTAATCAAAGGGATGCTTTGAAGGCTACTAAGATCTATCACAAGGATCATCAAATCATTTGTGAATCCATTGTTCAGATCATAGACAAGTCCAGCAATTGGATCAAAGCAACAACTTTCTACTTTGCATCCGGGAAAGATGCAGTTCGACTGTTGTTGTCAAGTGTATGATGCAAACAAATGATAGAAACACAAATAAAATGACTGAACAAATTTCCCCAGCGGAGTCGCCAATTTGTTGTGGGGAAAAATGCCTATGCAGGACGATCCTATCCACCTAAGGTGTGACAGTGCCTTAGCAACAAACGAGTACAGCTATACTGGTTTCTTCCTTTATGAAATGTGAAAGAAGAGAGATCAATAGACTTACCGGTGTCTTCCGTTTGTCCCTCGATCCAATCTCCCTTCTCTTTGGGTGTTCACAGCTACTTGCCTTCTTGCTTATCCAGCTACAACTTCCTGCAAGATCACAAGAGAACAACTACTTGCGACAAGAGAACAGCTACTTGAGACAAGAGAAGAACACTACACAAAGACAGATGTTCACATTCATAACTAGTTTAGGATTAGAAATAAACCAAATACACTAATACATTCATACATCAAAATACATCAACATATAGGAGAAACCAAGATAGCTTTATTGATGAATAACAAGGTTCAGGAAGAGATACAACCCAGAGGGCTCCAATCCAACATCTCCTTCCCAGCAAATGGAATTCCTATCTTCAGCCCCTTCAAAGCATTAAGCACCCAATGATTCCAGTCTCAAACCAACAGCAATTCTTTGCAATAACAAAATTCCAGCCTCTAGATCTCATGGAGGAGAGATCCATATATAGATGTTTGGAGAGAGGATGAGTCAGCTTGAGATCTGACTAGTGTCCTCTCCCTCTGTCAGTTCTTGAGTCCACTTGGAGGTTCTTGCTTCCACTTGGAGATTTGGAACCTCTTACTCATCACCAGTCGAATTCCCTGAGGCAAGTGCCATTTTGGAAGCTTCCTGGGTTTTGACACCTTGAGAAATGAGCCTGCCACTTGTCCACTCTCGTTCAGCGCATGTAGCCTTTGTTCCAGTTGACATTCAACGCAGGTAGCCAGTGTTGGCTTTGACATTCAGCGCAAATAGCTAGTGTAGCCACTGAAATGATCCTGAATTGACTTGTTTTTGAGCAGTTTCAGGTGGAGAACTTCTGTGAATTGTTGTGGTTTGTTAGCCTTGTTCCTCTAGGGGTAGGAACAACATGTTTAGGGACTTTGGATCCCTTAGATTATGGACATTTCATGCTCAATGCTGTAAGGCACAAAAATGTCTATAACAGAGTGGTTGGAGATGGCTAATCCCGAATAACTTAGATCTTGGTTGGATCCACATGCACACCTCGTTCATCAATAATGTATCCCAGATACTGAACTTGGGTCATGCCAAAAGTTCATTTCTCCAAATTGGCACATAACTTGTGTTGCCACAGTGTTTGGAGAACCTGTCGAATGTGGTGGAGGTTCTCTTCCCAACTCTGGCTGAAGATCAGGATGTCATCCAAGTATACCTCTACAAATGAGTTGGTGAATGGCCGCAAGATGTCATCTATTAGCCTCATGAAGGTTGCAGGATCATTCGTCAACCCAAAAGGCATAACCAACCATTCAAAAAGGCCCTCCTTGGCATTGACGACAGTCTTCCACACATCGGAGGGTTCGATTGGTACCTGGTGATATCCTGACTTCAAATCGATCTTGTTGAAATGTGTTCCCCCTTTAGTTGGTCTAGAAGGTCATCAATCCATGGGATCGGGTACCTATTCCAGACAGTGATCTTGTTCAGCACCCGATAGTCAATACAGAGTCTCCAAGTCCCATCCTTCTTCTATACCAACAAAATCGAGCTCCCACAGGGTGATGAACTCAGTCAGATGTGAACTTTCTACAGCAGCTCCTGAATTTGCCTCTTTATTTCATTGTTCTCCAAAATGGAGCGCTGATAGATTGGTCCATTGGGCAGCGACGCACCTGGGGTCAGATCGATGGTGTGCTTGACCTGACAATACAGAGGAACCCTTGCGGGGGAGGTGAAGATGTCCTCGTACTCCTCCAAGACCTTGTCCATTTGTAGTTGTCATGTGGAGGGGCCCTATCTGGAGGTTGTGGCCACCGTCTTCTTCTTTCCTTGAGGGCGTATCATCAGGAAAACAAATTTCCCAGTTTTGGAAATGAGCTTACTCCATTGTTTTGCAGTAACCAAAGAGATGGTGGTAGGCGGTGCTACCTCCGTTATCCTATATAGATTATTTCCCAAAGTAACAATAACAGCGTGAGGCCTTGACTCATACACAACATGTTGCTTCCACAAGTATGGTTGGCCTAATAATACATCACAAACATCAAGGGTAACAACGTCACACAATACCTCATACGTGAAGGACTTGATGTTGTATGGAAGGCGACACTGCTGGCTCATGCGAAGATCCCGTCCTTGGTGAAGCCACCCGATGGTGTACGGTTGTGGATGTGCTGTAGTTGGTAAGCCTAGCTACTTCATGACCTCTGCCGAAATGAGGTTCTTTTGGCTCCCGCTATCAACAATGAACTGTAGCGGGGAGCCCTTTACCCACATCCTGGAGTGGAAGAGGCACTCCTCCTCCTCTGGATATTCGGGTTCCTCCCTCTGGATCTTCATGGTGGCAATGGTGGCATTAGGCTCTACGTCAATAATCTGCTTCCCTTTGTCATTCCCCTTATCAGGTTTTGACTTAGAGTTGGAACATGCATCTGATTCCGAAGACTTTAGCTCAGCCACCAGTGACTTCTTGGCCCGACACTCACTTGTGTTGTGAGTGGAGCTAACTCACACCACTTACCCGTGTCCTTCTTCAACTTCGCAGCGTTGTTCTTTGCTTATGGATTTGGCGAGTTGTCTTGGGCCACCCCGTCTTGGCTTTGTCCTTTGTTCAGCGGTTTGGGGGCACCTTTCCCTTGCTTTAGATTTACAGATCCAAAGTCTCACTTCTTTTGTTTAAACTTCTGCTCAATCTTGACAGTGTATTGGTACGTCGTGCTGAGCGAGGAGATGTCCAGGAACTCCATCTCATCCTGGCTGTACATGTGAAGGAAGCCATGGTATTTGAGTACCAAATGCAGCTCAGAATCCTTGATACCCAACTTTGTGCGAAGGGTATGAAAAATATTGGTAAACTTCGGCAAGTCTTGGTCCCTTCCCTGCCGTAGCGTGGTCCACTTTATGTATTTATCCTCATAGCTTCTAACAGGGTAGTACTACTCCTTGACGGCATTCCGAAATGAATTCCAAGTTGGTACGGCTGAAAACAGTGAGGCCGTACTTTCATCCTTCTGCTCGCAGTAGGTTTCCCACGAGTCCTTGACGCGGGGGGAAGCTTTGAGAAGAGCAAAAGTAATATTTTCCCGGCCAGAAAAATCATGAATAGAAAAATACCCTTCTGGCAGATTTAACCATTTATCTACAACATCTGTATATATCCGACCCTCAAATATGGGAATGTCAAAGTTAACTTGTACCTTAAAGGGTGTGGCACTTCCAGAGTAGCTGCTGGAAGTAGATGTGTCGCCCCTGGGTAGCCGCTGAAGGATCTGGGCAAAGTTGTCCATCATCGCATTCCTTTGTCGCTTAAGGGCCTCTTCAAGCAAGATTTTGATAGGATCTCTTGCCCCCTCATCTTTCTTTTCATCCGCCATGGGAGGTCGTCGGGATTTGCGAGGATGGTCTTACAAAGGTTCGACCAGTTCAAGCCCTAACTCCTTATATCCTGAACTCATTGGGGACATGCAAAGAAAAACAAAGAAAGAGAAGACCCCTTTGATACCACTGATCCGAATTTAAACAGGAACACAACAAATCACAAAGATAACCAAAAATATAGAGATGTAGCAGAAATAATACTTCATTTCATTAATGTAAAATACTGAAATATGCTTACAAACAGAAATGGAAATAAACTAACTCAGGCGATGGTAGCTTATCTCTGAGGAGAGATGTGGCGGCTACATGCCTCTAAACTGTCTTACAATGAGGCTCGAAGGCCTATTTATTGTTGAGAAACAATGGAAAACCTTAAACATCAAAAAATCTAACCCTATGAGATGAAGCGCCAAACTATGGGCCATGTTTGGGTAAATTGGTACATCAACTTCCCAGGGTTGTAACTTTGGCATACGATCTCCGTTTGACGTGCAAAATACCTCGTTAGAAAGATCTATCCGAGGAATGCAACTTTTGAGTGAGCAACATCAATTGATGGACCCATGCTACTCCCCTTTTTCCCAAAAAACATCATTTAGGGCCTCAAAACGGCTCCGGAAGTTCAGGACCAGAAAAACTACTAAAAATAGTAAACTATGCTACAATTAAGGAAACTGAAAAACTGAAAGAAACAATGGTGGGGGTCCAAGTGGAATTGGCAGGTGGCCACCAATATCCACCTGGATCATAAATGTTGCCAACTCCATAAAGTGTCGTCGATATTTTCGAGAGAAATCCTTCATTTGATATCTTCTACAATACTCTTAAGCCTTCATTCATGTCTTCCCTTCTTGAACCAACTTCACAACATCATCATTCTGTCTCAAATATTGATACCCATTTCATGTCGTTGATGGGGGTCACATCAAGGCCCTCCTGTGATGGGTCACTTCCTGTTGACATCAACTCATTATCCAGGAAGTTGACTTAAAAACACCCTTTTGTAAGTTGGAGCTTGCATACATCAATGGAAAGTTTCCTCGGTTTTAGAGACAAGTCTTCATCATTGGCCTTCAACCATAAGATTTTGTGCGGTGTTTGATTTCAGCTCATCTATTCACACCATATACATTGTACTATAGTACCTTGAGAGCCATTAACATCATCGATGGTTCCTCTCGCATCTTTTACCAACGTACATCTTGGTCAATGATCATATGGTGTCTACCATGTTTGACTCCAACTCATTTATTCACGTGGTTAGACTCGTACATCAAGTGATTGAATGAATGAGATAGAAGGCCCCAGATCTAGTTTCATCCATCTATCCCGCAATTTCAGGATTAATACAAGATTACAAAGTATGATGGCTATGATCATATAGAAAGTCATCCAAACATGGGTCCACTCTCTGTCATCAGTGGACGTGACTTCTTGATCATTGTACATGTAAAGTTAGCTTATGTGTTGAGCATCGGTATGCCTCCCTTAGTTATAGTGATATCATAATGAAAACGTATTGTAACAAATGATGATATCGACCAATTGTTCTTGATCTGAACTTGCCAAAAGGTAAAGCACTTCATTCATCAGCTGCCACTTCTAACTTTGTACTTTAGGGGGAAATCTATTGTAGGCCATTTTGTAACATCTTGTCAATAGGCCTACAAACTGGATCAATCAATATCTGTGAGCATGTAGTCATCATCCCTTCACAAAGCCCTAAACATGAACTTTCCAAAAAGTCTCAGTTTATAGGACAATCAGCTCCAAAATATTGTTTTTAGCCCAACACACCTTGCTTCCTTGGCCACCTGTGTTCTTCACTAGTTGTATCCTTGTCCACTTGCTTTGGTCAGCACTTGTTTCCCCCTTCTGTAGATGTGATGATTCCAGAAATTCGGGAAAATTAAAAATAATTTTGAAGCTTCCTCTTCTAGAAGCTTCCAAGGTTGTTTTAACTATTTACCATGGATAAGTAGCTCAAATCGTATTTGATCCTATCTTGGAGACTTCACCTCTTATCCCTTGAGCTCATCCTCCCATCATATGTGGATCTCAAGCCTAAGAAAGTAAATCCTAAACTACCACACTTCTCCTATAAATTTACTAACATCCATAACATCAGGGTTGATAGTTGGAGATTGATAATGCCCTTATGCTGCTGCCTTAAACCTAAAGGAGTCAGCATCTTCACACATTAGGGTTTATCTTGAGGTGTCTTTGTGACAAGGAATGACAAGTCAACTTGGGGAGACATCTACAAAGTCAACTACTATTTATGGTTGTAAACTCTCTCCTATTTCCATTAATACAAAGAGTATCTTGTTTTCCTACATTTGTTGTGTTTTGTTTGCACTCATGTATTTCAATGCCATGTTGATTCATTGGATAGAGATGTTAGTGTTAGGACTCTGGACACCACATATCTCCACAATGGTATGATATTGTCCACTTTGGGCCTAAGCCCTCATGGATTTGTTTTTGGGCTTTACCCCAAAAGGCCTCATACCAATGGAGATATTTGTCCATCCTTATATACCCAGGATCCTCCCCACTTCTAGTCAATGTGGGACTTTGGTCGTATACCAACAATCCTCCCCTCGAACAAAGGACCATCGAGCCTCCCCTCAAACAATTATCCATCCGTCCACTCTCTACCAACCAGGATTCTCCGCTCCAATGCGTTGGAAGCACACGCCTTACATGGAAGCACCACCTGCCTCGAGAGCTTGCTCTATTCTAGGTCAACTCCTCTTCACAGTGTTGGGACCAGGACACGTCCATGAAGAATCCAGAGCACACCGCCTGTCTAACCGAGCTCATCCACGGATCCCATCGTGATATTACCGGGGCCCACCACCTTCGTTCGGCATTCCGAGGATTCATCCACTTGGATAACTTCGGGGCATGGCTCTGATACCACTTGTTAGGACTCTGGACACCACATATCTCCACAATGGTATGATATTGTCCACTTTGGGCCTAAGCCCTCATGGATTTGTTTTTGGGCTTTACCCCAAAAGGCCTCATACCAATGGAGATATTTGTCCATCCTTATATACCTATGATCCTCCCCACTTCTAGTCAATGTGGGACTTTGGTCGTATACCAACAGTTAGATTATGATACATAGATGTTGTGGATCCTTTGCTTTTTTAGTTGTGTGTGCGGGTTCTAATTATAGCAATTGGAGATACAATTTAGGCTTACAAGTGTGGAGGAAAGAGAAGCTTTTTATAGATTTGAGATAGGCTTCATTCCCATACTCTAATATCTCTAAGGATAAATTTATGTTCTTTGCCTTCTATTGTTCTAGACTAGACCACTAGGTCTTGGGAATTCACCTTTGTTTGCAATCGTAAATTCTGGATAACATTGATGATGCATATTTTTTTTTTGTTTAATATCGAAACTAAATGCAGGTTCCCTTTGGTGAAAGGGTGTATACACGCTGGTTCGACACATCCAAGTAGCGTATACATTATGAGATTTGATATTTGAGGTTGTTGGTGGTTCTAGTGGTTGTTGCAGAGTTCTGGGTTCTGCTCTGTGTTCTGGTGACTGTGCTTTGATGACAGGGTTTCAGTGATTCAGTTGTTGGGTGATTCAGAGGTTGATGATGCAAATATAGTTGATGGTTATATTGTAGTGGTGATTGATTTTGTATTGATGGATCCAGTCTGAAAATTTATGAAACATGGTCCCTAGAAGAAAAGAGAAGGTTGTAGCCTTCTATAGGCCGACGCCTACGTACTAGTAAATATATTAGCTAGTACAAGAGCTAGGGGGTTGTAGCTCCCTTCCAGTAGAAGCTGGAGAATGAGAGAAGGTTGTAGCCTTCTGCAGGTGGGTGCCTGCGTACTGGTATGAGTCTACACCAGTACAAGATTGTAAACAGGTTTTTCTTATCTTAAAGAAAACAACAGCAGGTGGTTTTTGTCTCGCATTGGGTTTCCACCTTATATCATGGTGTTCATATGTGTTTCTTATGTGTGATGATCTGTTCTGTTTTACTACACCAGTTTACTATTTATATGGTTAATGAAGTTCTGATGCACTGATTAAATATCAACATATAATGGATTAACTGAATCATAAGTTTACTGGATATATGCTAGTTGCATTAAACACAGTTGCATGTACACGCGGGTTCCCTTAACTGAAGTAGCGTATATGAATCAGAGTATGAAATGAAGAAGTTTTATTGATTTGCTAATACTGATTCACCCCCTCCCCCCTCTCAGTATTATTTCCAACAATTGGTATCAGAGCAGGTACTTCAGAAGAAGCTTGATCGCTTGAAGGAAGATCCATCATGATGAGTAATCAAGAAAGAGAGGGATCCATCAGACCGCCAATCTTCGATGGGAGCAATTTATTTTACTGGAAGATTAGAACCACAACCTATCTACAATCACTTGGAATGGATGTTTGGGAAATCGTGGAAGGAGGATATACATTTCCATCAGCAATTCCTACAGATACGGTAGGTAGAAAGAAATATGAAACCAATGCCAAAGCTGTTACTATTTTACTGGGAAGTTTGTCACCATCAGAGTTTGTCAAGGTCATGCAGCTCAAATCAGCCAAAGAAATATGGGAGAAAATCATTCTGAGCTATGAAAGAGATGCTCAGGTAAAACGTGCTAAGCTTCAAACTCTCAGAATTCAGTATGAAACTCTTAAGATGCATAGAGATGAAAGCATAGCTCATTACTTCCTACGTATAGACAAGGTTGTCAATTGTATGAAGAATATGGGTGAAGAAATTAAGGAAGTTGTCTTAGTGGAGAAAGTGTTGAGATCCTTGTCTACTAAATTTGAACCCAAAGTGTCTGCCATAGAAGAAAAATAGGATCTGTAGAATATTACTATGACGCAGCTTCACGGAATCTTAACTACCTTTGAGATGAGAAAAGGAGAACCATCAGATATGAGAGAAGCCGCATTTAAAGCATCAACAAAGGGAAAAGAAAAACACTATGAATCAGGACACATTTCAGAAGAAGAAGATGAGGTAAATTTTGTCAAGAAGCTTCGACAGGGTTCTGGAAGGTTCAAAGGTAAGCTACCTTTCAAATGTTTTTCTTGTGGTAGAGTTGGTCATTATGTTGCTAGATTCCCTCATAACAAAGGAAAGATGTTTGAAGGAGGTAATAGAAGTTATTATACTCATGATGATAATGATGGCTTGTCCAATAGTGATGAAGATAATCAAGAAATTAAACTACTCATGGCACATGAAGATAATGGCTTAGAAAAGGAAGATTTCCTTAAAGAAATCAATCAACTTAAAATAAGTTTGGTAGAAAAGGATACAGTCATAAACACAGTGACACATCAACTCACTGAAAAGGACAAACACAATGAAATGTTAGAATGTGAAGTAGTAAAGCTAAAGAAAAAGAACACAGCTCAAAGGAACGGGGACAGCAGGAGAGACAATTGGCCATCAGATGAAAGTAAGGATTCAGATTCCAAATCACCTCAAGAAGAGCAAGCAAATGAAGCATCAGATAAATCATAGATCAACAAGATCTATTTAGCAAAAGGGAGAGTGCCCTCAAAGAAGAAGTTATCAGCGTAAAAGCTCAGCTGGAGTGTGCTTTCATAGTACGTCAAATGTTGCAGGAGCAGAATGAAGAACAAGAAAATGATATTCTCAAACTAAGGCAACAAGTGGAAGAAGGAAGAAAGTCTGAAGAAATCTTGAAGAAACAATATTTGGAAAAGGAAGGACAACATCAGGTTGAGGTAAATATCTTAAAAGGTAAATTAGAAGAAAAAGGTAAACTATTACGATTTCAAGACAGTATTAAGATTTTGGATGATATTCTTAGTAGTCAAAGGTCACCTGCTATCAAAACTGGTCTTGGTTTTTATGAATCTATTGAAGATGAATCTAGCTCACAAGGTGAGGCAAGGAAATCTAATGCAAAATATGAAATGCTCAACAAGGAGATGAGAGGTCAACCCCATCAACAACTAAAGAAAGAAAGTCTTCAAATAAAATCTTCTACTCCTAATTGTGGAAGTGATAGTCGGTTATTTCCTTCAAGGAATGATGTTGAATTTTTTATATGTCATAATGTTGGACATGTTGCAAACAGATGCAGAAATAGAATGGTTCAAAACCATCACATAGAAAGATCATCACGTTCCAGGTACTTTAATGGATATTGCTTTGCTTGCAATATGTTTGGTCACAAAGCTATCAATTGCAATAAAAGGAATATGAAACATGTAAGATGTTATGCATGTAACAAGTTTGTACATAAAGTAAAGGAATGCAGGAGCAAAATTCGGACACCAAACCAAAAGGAGCATACATCATCACAATCCTAAGAATTGAAGAAGATGGAATTATTGTCAGAAAGATGTGGCATAGCTCAATTTGCAGACATAACAGACCGAGGGGAAGCTGAAAGTGTAAACCTTCAGTATTCAAATTTTCATACGCAACTATTATGAAGCGAAGTCACGTATATATGCAAGTTAGAGGCTACACAGTGGCGTATATGGTGCTCTGAAGAAAAAGCAGCAGGACAGACTCAGTAAAAGAATTCTGACATGGTTCAGTCATGGTATGTGTTGGTTGGAACAGGTTCAGGGGGAGCATATGCTTCGAATAACACATTGTTGGCATTATAATTAGAAATCTTTGGTGATGATGCTTATGTGGCTCAATGATACATCTTGCTACTTATTGTTGGTTGGCCAAGAAAATGGTATTGCAGGGTACAAGTCTGGATGCTGGTGACAGATGCTTATTGTGTAGATCATATATTGTACTCGGCATGTGATTAGGGGGAGCATGAACAACATGATACATCTTAGCATGTACAAAGGGAGAGCTCAATCAGAGATTTCAGCATATACTTAGGGGGAATATGGAAATCAAAATGTATATCAAGGGAGAGAATATCTTGGTCTACCCTTTGCCCTTGATGTCAAAGGGGGAGAGTGACTTGGTGTGGTTGTTGCCATCAAGTCCAAAGGGGGAGATTTTTGGCATTATGATACAGGTATGACACAAGTGTTGTCCTTGATGGCAACTCTCTCAAATGAAAGATCATAGTATAGAAGGTAAACAACAAGAATGAAGAAAGAAAGGTATATGTAGGTTAACTATATACCAAGTCGTGTACACATGCAAGTTCACTATATACAAAGGCACTTATAACATACACACACACGGTCAAAGAAGGAAAGGCACGTACATGTCGAAAAACTAAGTTTTGGTTCGTGGTATTTGGACCATGGTATTTTGGTATTGGTCCATGGTATTTGGTCCGAGGTATTGACCCCAGGTATTGGGTCCAAGGTATTGGTTCTAAGTGGTTTTGGTCCATGGTATTGAGAGAGGCCTAAACCTATATAAGGAGAAGAAGATCATTAGGCCAAAGGGCAAGCGTGCAAGTGATGAATATCTGATGAAGTGTGAGATCTAGTATGCAAGTTATGGGTATGTGATGCTTTGCTAAGGATGCACCTATGTGGCGAATGAAGGTTGATGGACCGGGATCATGAAGACTAAAATGCATTATCATTATATGGTATGATAATGAATAGTTCAGATCTGAATACTGACGCATGTATTATCCTTTATATCTGATGACCTGGGTATATCTAAAAGTAGTAAATTGCAGTGAAGGTATAAGTAATTATTTTCAGATCTGTACGCTAGCTCCCTTTGGTGAAATGGTGTATACACACTGGTTCGACACAGCCAAGTAGCGTATACATTATGAGATTTGATATTTGAGGTTGTTGGTGGTTCTAGTGGTTGTTGCGGAGTTCTGGGTTCTGCTCTATGTTCTGGTGATTGTGTTTTGATGACAGGGTTTCAATGATTCAGTTGTTGGGTGATTCAGAGATTGATGATGTAGATATAGTTGATGGTTGTATTGCAATGGTGATTGATTTTGTATTGATGGATCCAGTCTGAAAATTTATGAAATGTGGTCCCTGGAAGAAAAGAGAAGGTCGTAGCCTTCTGTAGGCCAGCGCCTACATACTAGTAAATATATTGGCTAGTACAAGAGCTAGGGGGTTGTAGCTCCCTTCCAGTAGAAGCTGGAGAACGAGAGAAGGTTGTAGCCTTCTGCAGGTGGGTTCCTACGTACTGGTATGAGTATGCGCCAGTACAAGATTGTAAACAGGTTTTTCTTATCTTAAAGAAAACAACAACAGGTGGTTTTTGTCCCGCATTGGGTTTCCACCTTATATCATGGTGTTCATATGTGTTTCTCATGTGTGATGATTTGTTTTGTTTTACTGCACCTGTTTACTATTTATATGGTTAATGAAGTTTTGATGCACTGATTAAATATCAACATATAATGGATTAACTGAATCATAAGTTTACTGGATATACGCTAGTTGCATTAAACACAGTTGCGTGTACACGCGGGTTCCCTTAACTGAAGTAACGTATATGAATCAGAGTATGAAATGAAGAAGTTTTATTGATTTGCTAATACTGATTCACCCCCCCCTCTTAGTATTATTTCCAACAACTTCTACTATAAATTCATGGAAGCTTAAAGATCGAGCTAAAAAATATTAACTAGAAGAAGAAGAATCAATGCACAATACACATGAAAATACTTTGGGGAAATCCTCAACTAAAAACCCCACTATTTGTATTATCATACAAGGTGGAAATACATAGGAATTATACAAAGCCTTAGCTCTCACATCTAGGCAGCTCTCAGTACAATCCTCACAAATTCTCATAGACAATCTTGGCTTCTCTCCAGCCTTCCTCTCTACCCTCCAAGCTCCTATTTCCTTGCACTGTTCCTTGTGGATCATCTTCCTTCAATAAAGTGGAACACACTCTCACACACTTTAAAACTGCATAATCCTCAAGGATGAATGCCTTGACTACATGCATCAGTTTTCTTTATAATAAAACACATGCAACTGATAGTACATTGTCCTTGACATTAATCTCAACTGGGTCTTTCTCAGAATAGACATGCATGAGTTTCTGATGAGGGAATCTTCAGTTAACTAGAGTAGAACTAGTTGAGTTCATGCATGCATCAACTGACTGTTAACTCACCATTAGTTCCTCAAACAGTTTGGAACTAATTTAACTGGACTTAACTCGGTAAACTAAGTTAAATAATTACAACTCAAATATAACTCAATCTTATCTCCTTAATTTAAGGGATAACTCTTGCATGACTTCAGAAAGACTTCTAACTTGAATTTCTCCAACCAATTAATTCAAAATAAATTAATTAACTATTTCCAAGTAGCTGTTAAGACTAAATTCGATTTTAATTCACAATTTAATTCAAGGAAAAATTAAAATGGAATATTCTTGTTGCCATATTTCAACACTCCCTCTCAACAAGAAAGGGATTATTTGCCACCCCGGTCCTGTCTCTATGGAACTTGAATTTACACTTTGACATTGCCTTTGTCAAAATGTCAGCATCTTACTCCTCTGTCGAAATATACTGCAACAACATGATCCTCTCAACCTGTGAAAAGCCACATGCAACAAATCTTGCCTTATGCTTCTCCACACTACCATCAATAGCTTGCTTTACCTTGTAAAGCCAACGGGAACTCACAACTGACTTGTTCTCCGGTCTCGGAACCACGTCCCAAACACTGTTACGAACTATGGAGTCATACTCCTCCACTGTAGCATCAACCCAAATCGGCTGCTGCACTGCTTCCTGAAAGGAAGATGACTCGGTCTCAACACATTCCCCAGCAAGGGCTATGTATCCAGTGTACCTCTCAAGTGACCTCCTCTGTCTTCGTTGAGAAGATGGTGCTCCCAAATTCTCTCTCACATCCTCCAACAATCTGTCAGCTTCTCTTGTGCGCTTTCGTCCATCTCTGGAAGACTCTGCTTGAGTGGATGTCTCCACTCCTGGAACCTCTGCATGCGGTTGCTCTGCATCAGTTTGAGGCTCCTCCTCCTTAGGAACCAACAATTCCTCCACAGCCCGTAGTTGGAGCTCCCTCTCAAGGGAAACTCTCATGGCATTTTTCTCATCAAACTTGAGATATCTGCGAACCACTATCCTTCGACTGGTAGGCAAGTACACCCGATAGTTGTGAGGTGTATCAGTGTACCCCACAAATATCCCCAATTCTACTGTCGGCTAAAGCTTCTTCCGTGCATCCTTTGTCACATGGCAATATAACGATGAAACAAAGATCCTAAAGAGACCCACATCTAGTCTCTTACAGGAGAAATCTTCCTCTGGTGCCTTCATCCCAAGTATGCGATGTAGGCTTCTATTCTACAAATAGACCGCTGTGTTGCATGCCTCAGCCCACAAGTGAAGTGGTAGGCCTTGGTCATGCAGCATTGCCCGTGCTGCCCCTACAATAGTTCTATTCTTCCTCTCGGCCACCCCATTTTGCTGTGGGTTATGAGGTGTCATCAACTCTCGTTTAATTCCTTCCGCTGCACAAAAGTCCTTAAACTCTTGAGAGACATATTCTCCACCATTGTCACTTCTCAAGGCCTTGAAATTCTTCCCTAACTCTTTCTCGACCAAATATTTTAACTCACAAAACTTTGTGAAGGTTTGATCCTTTTTCTGCATGAAATAAATCCAGCATTTACGAGAATAGTCATCAATGAAAATCACATAATACCTTTGCTTCGTTGTGGATGCCATCGAGAATGGTCCACACAAATTAGTATGAACTCACTCTAAGATAGCCTCTACTCGACTGTCTCGATCATGAAAGGAATACTTGGTGTACTTTCCTAAGGTACAACCTTTGCATGTGTCAACTTGCTCAAGTTTACCTTTGGGAAGTCTTGTAGATATCTGTTGCATTCTCTTCAAAGCCCCATGATGTAAATGGCCCAACCACCTGTGCCACAACTCGCCAATGTCTTGGCTTTGCACCAATTCTGCTTTCATACTCAATGCTGCACAATCATCTACCTCTAGTTTATAGAGATTCTTCACCTGAATCCCTATCCTCTTGGTCTGGCCCGTGGCTATGCGTCTTAGGAACGCCTTTCCTTTACTGAAGACAACATCGTAGCCTTTGTCCTCCAACATCGCGATCGATACCAAGTTCTTCTTCAGTCTAGGCACATACTTCACATCTATCAAGGTGATAGCAGCTCCATGCTCCCTCTAAAAAGTAACCGTGCCCACTCCTGAAACACTATACCTTCCGTCGTCACCCATCTCTATGCGCATCTTGAGGTCTTTCTCCTCCAAGGGACTGAATAAATTTTTATCACCAGTCATGTGGAATGAGGCTCCACTGTCAAGATACTAGACACAACCCATCATTGATGATACCATGCATGTGATGAGGGTAGATTCCATTTCGAACTGAAAGGCTAATGCCTCACCTTTCGATCCTTCCGAGGATCCCTTCTTAGACTTCTTCGATGGGTAATTAGTCACATAATGTCCCGTCTTGTGACAATTAAAGCATCTTACTTTAGACATGTCACCCTTCTTCCCTCCATGAGAAGAATTCGATTTGAAATGGGAAGCATTCCCCTTCCCTTTCCTTGCCTTACTTGCGAAGGCCATATTTTCTTCATCATCATCCTTGGATGAAGAACCATCTCGTGTGCTCCTCCTGATCTCCTCCTGCATAAGATCTGACCATAGTCATTCCCAATATGGTAGTTTCTCCCTTCCATTCACAGAGTCCTGGTAGCTATTCCAACTCTTTGGAAGGCCAAGGAGAGTGAGGCTCACCATATCATCATCGGCAGTAGTTATTCCCACACTGCCAAGCTCATCTCTACAAGTGGTGAGCTTGTTCAGATATGTGGAAATAGTATCGCCCTTCTCCATCTTGATTCTTCGAAGCTTATCCTTGAGTGCCAATTTCCTCTGGTCGCTACTGTTCTAGTAGAGGTCCTTCAATGTTTTCCACATTGAAAATGGAGTATCCTTCCCATGGAGACTCGAGACAATATGGTCTCGAACTCCCTCAAGGATGATTTGTCTCGCCTTCACCACACGCTTCTTCCACTCAGCCAACTCTTATGCATTAGTTGAAGCTGGCTTTGGGATTTCTTGATCAATGAATTCCTTCAAGCCAATACAACCTCCATTCTATCTTTCCATGCTATGTAATTTGAGCTACCTTCCAAGGCATACTCAAGTCTCAAGCCATAAAATACCATTGGCCAACCTTGAAGTATGATATGAATTCAATTTGCACCTGCAACCCCAAACTTCAAACTTCGAATTCTCTTCTCAGTATACTATTCACAACTCCGATACCATAGAAATTTCCTACAAATATAGCTCTCATACCATGTAGAAAATCTGATGTAGGTTAACCCAATAATGCAATATAAATCAAAGCATAATACTATAACCTACTTCTACTATTAACTTGCAAAAGTTTAAAGATTGAGCTAAACAATATAACCAGAAGAATAAGAATCAATGCACAATACACATGAAAATACTTTGGGGAAAGCCTCAACTAAAAACCCCACTATCTGTATTATGATACAAGGTGGAAATACATAGGAATTATACAAAGCCTTAGCTCTCACAGCTAGCCAGCTCTTAGTACAATCCTCACATATGCTCACAGGAAATCTTGGCTTCTCTCTAGCCTTCCTCTTGCCCTCCAAGCTCCTATTTCCTTGCACTGTTCCTTGTGGATGATCTTCCTTCAACCAAGTGGAACACACTCTCACACACTTTAAAATTGTGCAATCCTCAAGGATGAATGCCTTGACTACATGCATGAGTTTTCTTTATAAGAAAACACATGCAACTGATAGTACATTGTCCTTGACATTAAGCTCAACTGGGTCTTTCTCAGAATAGACATACATGAGTTTCTGATGAAGGAATCTTCAGTTAACTGGATTAGCACTAGTTGAGTGCATGCATGCATCAACTAACTGTTAACTCACCATTAGTTCCTCAAACAGTTTGGAACTAATTTAACTGGACTTAACTCAGTAAAATGAGTTAACTAATTACAACTCAAATATAACTCAATCTTATCTCCTTAATTTAATGGATATCTCTTGCATGACTTCAAAAAGACTTCTAACTTGAATTTCTCCAACTAATTAATTAATTATTTCCAAGTAGCTGTTAAGACTAAATTTGATTTTAATTCACAATTTAATTCAAGGACAAATTAAATTGGAATATTCTTGTTGCCATATTTCAACAAAGTTGTCAAGATAACTCCATAGTTGCAAATGTGGGTAGAGTTTTCCAAAGGAAGAACAAGTGAAGCTCTTGAGAGTGAGTAGAGTGCAGAATCCTAGAGGAGCAGAGGAAGCTCAGGAGGTTCTGGAGGAGAGAACGAGTGTTACCAAAAGGCCAAGTTCAAAGAGTGAATATTGGTGAGATGATTATAGCAGGGTGAACAAACTTGCTATTATAGAGGCTTAGTGAAACTCAAAAGTGAATAAGGTGAAGTTCACAAAGGGGAAAACATGAAAATGACTACTAATAGTCATCTCAAAGGTTTGAGTGAAAGCCACAGTAGAATGGACAATAATTTGAAGATAAATGGAATGAATATGAAGAGGATGAGTCAAGAGCAATTTGATCGAGAAATGGTTGAGACAAAGGTACACTTAGTGTACTAATGGAGCTGCTACAGGAAAGTACAAGAGACCAAAGATGTGGATGGAAAATGAAGAAGCAGGTTAAATGACTTGTTAAGGAATTGTTTGTGAGAAATTTGAGGAAGAAGATGAGGCACATGATGAGAGCCTGGTTAAAGGAAGAGGAACTCATAACAACTGAGTATGAGAAAGAAGAAAAACAAATTTTGGACGAGTTCATGAAGAACTAGGAAAATTCATATCAACATGAAGATTTGATGATAGATGTGTCACAGGAGGTTAGAGAGACTTATGATTGTATATGAATATAGGTATCAAAGGGGAATAATAGTCTAAAAATAGAGAAAGAACATAATCAGAATTCAGTTACAAGAATGTGAGAGATAGAATTGTCTTGTGAAGGTGATCAAGATGGAAGTCATACACAGTGGACAAATGCATTTATGAGAGAACAATTACAAAAAATTATTGTTGTAGTGAACAGGGAAAAGTTTATTTCTAAAGGCAGTCAAAGGAAGGATCAAGAAGATGAAGAGTAGAATTCCTATATAATGCTAATGGAATTTGGTGAGGAAATTAAATTGTTGGAGAGATTGATGAGAAAACCCAAGAATGAAATTTTACTTCACTCAACCCAATATGAAGAAAGCAACAAATCTCATCGGCAGATTGTAAAAGATGAAATAGAGGTTGAAAAAGAAGTTAATGCACATGCAGGGACAACAAACTACATGTTTATAGACAACAATGAAGAGAAGGAAGAAGTCATTTTCATGAATGATTGCAATTTTTGGGAATTTAATATTTTTTGTAATACATTTGCAAATGTGGGTAAAAATGAGAATTTAAAGGATGAAAGTTTACCTTTCATAAAGCGGTCATGGAGAGGGAAACAAAGTTCCTTGAACATTTTTGGAAGATGTCTAGTGATGAAGAATGGAAGGTGAATAATGAAAGAGCAATGAATGCCATAAACTTTTCAAGTTTTGAAACAAAGCTACAATGAAGTAGTATTAGCAACATGGATTAATAAAGGAATGTGTTGGATTTCAAGATTGTTGAGTTATGTATGTTGATGAAGAAGTTTCCTAAGAAGAGGCATATTAAAGTGAAAAATATAGTTGACCATATAAATCAATTGACCACAAGAGAGTACATTAGCAGGGAAAATGGAACATTACAAAATAAAGTATGGAAACCTAGAAGATTGAGGATGACAATAGCACATTAGTGGAAAATGAGGAAGTTCAACATCAAAATATTGGTTTTTGAAGATGACCATGATAGTGAGGTAAGTGGATAGAAACAGAACAAAATTTAGGATATAGGAGGAGAAGAAATTTCAATAGACGCACCTGTAATTGAAAAATGTCAGACAACAAAGGTGAATTATACAACTAGTAGAAGCATGTTCGTGAACAAGAGTTCATGAATTATTTCTACCTCGGAAGTCTTATGCAATATCATTCTACATGACAACAAGACCTATAAAGTCTTGCCATATTTACTAAAGGGAGTGGGTTCCCTTAATTTAATTAAGCCAAATTAATGTAAATGAAAGATAGGAATTAGTTTTCTTCATGAAATAGGGATTTTATTTTCTAGTCTAGATAAAATATTATTTAAGAAATCAGGAGAGAATTTCCTCATCGACGTGTACACAATATTTAAGGATTGTTTGTCTAGAAGTTGGAAAATCCAGTCATGATATTCTCCACATAGTTGAGTCATATAACAAGTAGAAAGAATTAAGGACGTGTTAGAGATCTTAGGAGGATTTTTGGGATCTAAAGAGATTGTAGGAGTTAGTTTAGGACTTGAACCCAATTTTGGTTCAAATCTATTTGTATAAATGTATGTAAGTCTATGAGGCATGTTAGAGAGTGGCCAAGGCAGAAAATGTCCTTATAGTAAATCAAGCCAATTTGTACATATTATGTGTGGATGGAATAAATTATGTGAATTTGTAAATGGACTAAATTTGTGTGTTTGTTTCTGAGTTTGTTGTGTGTTTTATTGTGAGTTGAACAGAGAAGGTAGTAAGAAAGAATATTTGGTGTTGAAGATTGGACCACCAGATATTTGAAGCTGATTGGTTGACATCAATAATTATTATGGAAGAGTTAGGGATTTCACGCACCAATGAGAATCCTAATAACATGTTAGCTTATAATAGTCAACAACAAGCTATCATTGGTGAAATCAAAGATGTATGTATGGTACTATGTGCTCATCCTAAAATATGGACTACCTATAATATACAAGTGATTAATATGTGAATTAGTAATTATTTGATTATTTTGGGAAGAGATTGGCATGATTTAATCGGTGGGTCTATGTCAATGAATGGGACTCATATGTCTCTTCTTAAACATAGTAAGAATATTATAGTGCTTCATGAAGGACATATGTCACCTTATATTGAAAATTCTCCACAGCCGCATCTCAATTTTATTAAAGAAGATATTTAGTGTTTATTTTATATTTTTAGAAGAAGATTTTGTTGTTCTATCTATAAATACTAATGATCATATTAATGGTGCATGTTTAAGTAAAGGAAAGGGAACTAGAATTATGTTATACTCTCCTTTAGGTAAAATTTGCAATTTTTCTTATAGACTCAAATTTGCATGTACAAACAATGAAGCAGAGTTTGAAGCCCTAATGCTCGAAATTCAAATGATTTTAATTTAGGGTGCTATCGCCTCATTGTATTTGGTGATTCAAAGTTGGTTTTCAATTTAGTTAAGAGGATATATAAACCATTAAATAATCTCTTGAAAATATATACGTAGGCAGTTTGGTAGTTGATTTCAAATTTATTGTCTTTCGTTATTATACACATCTGTAGGGAGTTAAATTTAAGAGCTAATAGATTAGTTTTTAATGCAGCTAATCCTCAAAGGAAAATAATTCTTGAAATACCTAAATGCACTTTCAAATATTTATATCATCCACCTTTTCTAGATAACATAGTAGCGTGGAAATCATTTTCTAATGATGGACACATTTGTGCTTTTTTGTAAAATGAGCCTCTTGATAAAAGTGAAGTTATTTCTTTAGAGGATAATAGATTTCCAAAAATATTAACACCCATAGAGAGCTATTTTTCCTCAAGTGATGTTAGTAGTCATAAGATAATTCTAAAGGAGGATTTAAGAAGAAAAATAGGTGAAACCACCCATTTGAATTTTGGAACTAAAGAAGATATAAGGATTTTGAAAAATGGAGCCCCATGTTTAGAAAAAGAAAAATAGAAATTCATGGGTTTGTTCTATGAGTTTCGATATGTATTTGCATAGTACTATGAAGGTTTGCATGGTTTCAATCTGAATATAATTTAGCACACAATTCCTATAAAATAGAATACAAATCCAGTAAGACAAAGACAAAGACTAGTAAATCATGCACTTGAATCTACTATTAGAAAGGATTTGGATAAGATGTTAGTAACTCATACAATTTTTCCTATAAAATATTATGAATGGGTTGCAAACATTTTTTTAATTAGGAAGAAGAATTGTGATATAATATTATGTATAAATTTCCAAGAATTGAACAAGATAAGTGTTAAAGATAGGTTTCCACTTCTTAACAGGCAATTGATTTTACAACAAGTTGCAGGATCACAAATGATATCACTTCTTGGTGGATTTTCATGGTAAATCAAATACTCCTCAAGAGAGCTGATAAATACAAAGAAACCTTCAAGATTCATAATTGGGGCAACTTTTCACATAAACAAATGTATTTTGGCTTAATTAATTTAGGCACCACTTTTCAAAGAGCTGCAAAAATAATTTTTTGTGATCTAATTGGAAAAACTATTTAGATTTATCTTAAAGATTTAATTGTTTATTCTATGATCCAAGAGGATCACTTTGATCATATTAGGCATGGTTTTTTTCATTTTAGAAAATTTGATATGTATTTAAATCTTACAAAGTCTATTTTTGGTGTCATTTTAGGAAAATTACTTGGCCATATAATTTCAAATTCTATAATAAATATTGACCCAAAATGTGTTGAATCTATACAAAACCTCCTAGTTCCTACATCAAAAAATGAAATCTAATTATTCATGGGAAAAAATAATTTTGTAATGAGATTTATTCCTTATTTTTCTAGGATAGTTAAACCATCCATAATCTACTGAAACAAGATCATGTATTTTCTTGGAATGAAAATACCAAAATGGATTTTGTGGATATAAAAATGCTTTCAATTATGCACTTGTCTTTGCTAAGCCTAATTTTTCAAAAGATTTTATCATTTACAAAAATGTCATTGAAGAAGCTATTTCTACAATTCTTCTTCAAAAATATTTTGAAAATAATTAACATCCCATGACTTTTATGCTTCAAAGCTTATCTAAGGATGAGTTGAAATATACTTTGATTGAGAAACACAGATATTTTCTTATAAAAGCTATCGAAAATTTTGTAATTTTATTCTTGGTAAGCATATAGAAGTTAAAGTTGCTTTACCTAATGTTAAATTATTATTACTACAAATTCTTCTCTCAAGGAAATTAACTCATTGGCTTTCCAAGATACAAGAACATGATTTCACGATTCATCTACTAATAATATAAAGGGATGAGATTTAGTTTTTCATTTGGCTTAGCATGCTAAACCAAAATGTGTTTTTGAACATAGATATATTGCTTTGTCTGCATTATTTTTTATTGAATATGAAAATGTTTATAAGAAAAAACATCCTTGGTATCGGAATATCATTTACTACTTATAACATGAAATTGTCCCAATAATCTTAAATGACATGAGTGAATAAGGCTTCACCTTGAAGCTTCCAAATATCTTATTGTTAACACTTTTCTCTTTCACAGATTTGTTGATAAGTTGTTATTAAGATGTTTCAATGAAACATCAAATTAGGTGCTTCTTAAAAAAAATCCATGGATTAGTCGACTCAGATATTCACATGGGTGGATATTTCATGACAAAAACCACTTCTTATAAAATATTAAGGAATGACTATTATTGGAATTCAATTTTAAAATACTTATATAAGTTTAAACAATCTTACAATGAATGTCAAAGGCCCACAGGTAGAGAAGAGAAAAAAATTATGCACTATCTTTACAATTAGCTATAGCTAATTTTCCCTTTTCAAAATGGCGGTTACATTTTAGTGGGCTTATTAATCCACATTGATCCGTGAGGCATATATTTATATTAAATGCTACATACTGCTGTACAAAATGGGCAAAAGTAGTTCCTCTCAAATGCACTAAGGATGAACAAGTGATCTATTTTCTCAAAACAAACATTTTTTTCTAGATTTTGTTTACCAATTGAGATCATTTCAAATAATGGACCAGCTTTTATGTCTCATAAGTTGACACAATTTGTAATAAATATGGAGTGAAAATTTCACTTTATCAACTTATAACCCTTGAGGAAATGGGAAAGCTAAGTCTACAAATAAGAATATAATAAAAATGTTGATGATACTCCCTTAATGGATCCCCCCTCCGTTAAATAAGCCTTTTCATTCAAAAGGATTATTGATGACTTCCAAGCCACCTCTAGAATTGAGATCAATCTATCCAGATCCCAAATATTTTTCTTCGACACTCCTCTACCTATAAAAATGCATATCTTTCATATTCTTGGTTTTTAAAGGAGATCCCCTTTGTTTAATACTTAGGACCCCCCCTCTTGGAAAATTCTCTTAGTTTATCTAGTTGGGAGGATCTCTTGCTAAAGTTTGAGAAAAAGATAGAAAGCTAGACTTTTAGATCCCTCAACTTAGTAGGGAGACTAACTCTACTAAAATGTGTCCTTCAAACTCTTCCACACTGCTTATTCTCAACCTTAGCTACTTTAAAGGCCATCTTAAAGAAAATTTTCTTGCTACAAAGCTATTTTATTTGGGGAAGAGTGAATCTTAAATGAAAATGGGATTTAGTAGCCTAGGAAAAGGTTTTTCAACAAAAAATGAAGAGAGGGATTGGCCTATGTGATCCTAAAAATTTGAGTGACATATTGGCTACAAAAGCATGGTGGCATTGGCTTCATTCCCAAAATGAGCCATGGGAAAATTTATGGAGAGCCAAATATACCCCTGATATTGCAAAATAAAATTTGATCCATGCTAAAATCAACATCAAAGGCTCCCATAAATGGAATGTAGCGAGGCAAAAAAGATTTCTCATTCAAAATCATAGTTTCTGGGAAAGGAGGCTATGGACTCATGGAATCAGTTTCCTAAATTAAAAAGCTTTGAAAATTCTCAAGACATTCAAAATAGCATGATGCAACAAGGGCTTTCTATAATAACTCATTACTAGGGAAATTAATTAGAGAAAGCAAGGTGGATAACCTGACTTCCCAAAGAACAATGGAATTAGGAGGAGAATGAACAAAGATGAGAGAGTTTTTGGACTAAAATCATTAATAGAAGAATCAAAGTTCAAATAGGCCATGATAAATTATGTCAGGGATATAAAGCAATTGGAAAATATATCTTGGTTGAGGCCTAAAATTTATCTATTAATGTTAGTTCTATTCCAAACAATTATTATAGGAGAAAAATATGGAAATAAAATATCTAGCCCAATATATCATTATTTTTGTGGTGAGTGATTCATGGGAAAATTTTAACTTGGGATCACCTACATCATAAAGGATTTCAAGGACCAAGTCATTAGCCACTTTGTATGAAGGATGCAGAAGACAGAGATCACTTACTCAATGTTTGTACTTTTACTGCTTTCCTTTGGGATAAGACTGCCACTATATTTAAACAATCGAACTAATATAGCAATAGAATAGATTCAATTATAAAAAATTGGAGAATATTTGCTTTTGTCGAATTTATCATAAATATATTCCAATATATATTATCTGATTTCATCCTCCAAGAGACTTTGAAAGAGTGGAATAAGAGAATATTTAAAGACCTTTCAGCCTTAGAATATTGTGCATAAAAAAGAATAGAGAAAAGCATAAAAGAAATAGTGTTGGTGCAAAATTGGCCACCT
This sequence comes from Pinus tabuliformis, assembly GCA_031772625.1. Classification (NCBI taxonomy): domain Eukaryota; kingdom Viridiplantae; phylum Streptophyta; class Pinopsida; order Pinales; family Pinaceae; genus Pinus; species Pinus tabuliformis. The sequence continues at coordinate 861,772,434 of CM062814.1, read as the reverse complement.
TAGGATTGGACCTACAATGCTAAAAAATTTCAAATCCTTCAATATTTGGGCTTTCCCTTACTACTCAAATACAAAGAGTTGGTCCTTGTAATCCTAAGTGCTCAAGTTCAAAAAAAAGGAAATCCCCGCCCATGCACTTTATAAAACTCAATTTTGATGGTCCATCTAAAGGCAACCCAAGACCAACTAATTTTTAAGGTGTTTTCAAATACAATAATGGAATCATTATCAAGGTCTATACAAGCTTGTTGTGTATAAACAACAATAATGTTGTTGATATTTTTGCATTGGAATTTTCCCTATAGAGATAAATCAAGAAATATTTCAGTAATCTCATCATTGAAGGTAATTTGAAACCAGTAGTTGGCATGATTAAAAAATTAGCATGATTCACCCCTTTAAAAAGTCCCCTTGAGTTGGATATTTGAGGGTGCTCTTGAAAGAATTCAACTCATCCTAAGAGAGCTTCCTACCTCAACAATAGAGCATGTGAGAAGATTAGGAAATAAATTGGATGATAAATTTAGGAATGAAGGCAGTAATTTCCTTGATTCCTCCCTCAATACCCTATGGAATTGAAGCCTTAATGAGATTCTCAAATCACAATGCCTCTGTATTTCCTTGTAGGACCATCCTCCCCATGGTAAGTGTTAATCATGTTTCATCAAAGAAAAATTACTAGACGAGACAATCAAGAGTGGTGGAATCCTATGCATATGATTACTTGGTGTTGGAAATCATTGTCCTCCCATGCACGTGGGTAATATCACCTTTGGACTATGGTGGTTCATTGTGGTGGAATCATCCTCATGGAATCATAATATTGCTACAAATGTACCTATCCAAAATGGTTTTATGGCTCAAATTGGAGTACAAGAGCGGGAATATAGAAATTTCTAGAGGAATATGGTAATAAATCCTCTAGTATTTTGGTTAATTGAATTATATTAATTTCCTTTGGTTTCTTTTCTAAGTCAAAAGTTTCCCTGGTCTTTCAAAAACTCATCTTGTTTCTTGTAATTTTTACTTCATGGGTTGTTGGATCTTCTTGCAAGTGTTTTCCCAAGCGTTTCCAATGAACATATGGTGGAGGTGTTTAGTTTGTTCAGGAGTCACACTGTTACAGGGAAAAGTGTCTATTTAGAACTGCTCTATCCCACTAAGGTGTGACAGCTGCCTTAGAAACAAACAGAGAAAAACTACTTTTGTATTTCCTTTATGAACTATAGATAGAGAGGAATAGAAAGAACCAACCTGTGTCTTGCGCTAGTCCTTTGATCCAATCCTTCTCTTCTTTGATAGTTTCCAGCTACCTGCTCCCTTACTTGCCCAGCTTCACAAAGTACCTGTAAGATCACAGAAGAAGAAAACTATACAAAGACATGGATCTATATTCATAAACAACTTAGGATCAGATTTAAGTTAACCATACAAATGTAACAAGCATCAATGATACAAAAGCATGGAGGAAAACTCAAATAGCTTTTATTGATAAACAAGAAAAGATCCAGGAGGAGTTACAACCAGTGGTTCCTGACCCAGCATCAACCTCCCAGCAAAGAAGCCCCTCTTCACCTCAAACAAAGCATAGATCACCCAACAATCTGATGTTTGTCTCAAAAAACCAACAACAATTCCTTACAATATGAAAAATTCCAGCCTCTGGATCTCTGGGATGAGGAATCCATATATAGATATCTGTAAGGAGGATGAGTCAGCTTGTGATTTGATTAGTGTCTTCTCTCTATCAGTTCTTGCTTCCACTTGGAGACTGAAGGCCTCTTACTCATCCTTGGTCGAATTTAGTGAGGCAAGTGTCACTGGAGAAGATTCTGGAAGCTTCCATTGTCTCTCCACCTCGCGGAATGACACTGCCATTTGTCATTTCTCACCCATCGCACCCCACAGAAGGGACTTTTGAAATGCAACACACCCTCACAGTGTATTTAGGTGCAATGCAACGCACCTAGCCAGTGGAGCAACTGAAATGATCCTGTTTTGACTTATTCTGAGCAGTTTCTGGTGGAGAACTTCTGGGAGAAGCTGTAATATGTTGACCTTGTTCCTTTAGGGGTTAGAACAACACTTTTAGGGACTTAGGAGCCCTTGGTTTATGGACATTTCATGCTTGGAGTTGTAGGGCACAAAAATGTCTATAACAGTTGCCCCCTAAAGTATGAGGCCGTTAACCTTTTGGTGTCGGGTGAAATGCTTTATTATGAGGATCCGAAGTTCTTTCAATGCTGGGAGGAGACCTGTAATAAGATACAATACAATACATTATCTTCATACTATTTTCATGATCTAGCTGAGGCGGGCATTCCCATGCTCAACTTTATAAATTCATTTTCATGTACATAGGACAGATAATCGTCTGAGTGTAGACTGATGATTCTGGTAGAGCCATCATCCTTTTGAGTGGATGATTATCTATGCAGCAATGATGTACATTTAATGTCTTTATTTTCCTGAATATATATCGCAGCCCGGATGGATGAAACTAGATCCGGGGTCTTCAATCTCGTCCGATCTTCACTCGAAGTACAAGTCGATCCATGTGAGAAATGTTCTGAAGTCGAACATGGAAAGACATCCCTTGATTACCAGTTAATGATGTACACTGTTAACAAGCGCGAGAGGAATCACCGATAATGATAATGATCCTCAAGGTACTGCAGTACAATTCACGTGGTGTGAATAAAGGACTTGGCGTCGAACACCACGCAAAATCTTTCGGTCGAAGGCCATTGATGTAAACCTATCGCCGGAAGTGAGAAACTTGCCATTGAGGATGCAAGCTTCAAAGTAATGAATGGGGTGTTCCTAGATCAAATTCTTGGATAATGAGCTGATGTCGACAAGAAGCGATCGGTCACAGGAGGGCCTTAATGAATCCCACATCAATGACCCGGAATGGAGCAAATTATTTTAATGGAGGTGAAAACGATCTGGTGATATAAGGTTCAGGGTGGCGGCCATGAAAGAATGGAGTATAATGTATGGTAGTGGGTGAGACACAGGTGACTTCTCTGGATGACTTCCCTTGAACATATCGGTGACACTGATGTGATGGATTGGTAGCATTAACCCCAAATGTGGATGGTATGGCGTGACCATGGCGATGTGACCGGCGAATGAAACAACCCAACTCGACTCGGACACGGAGTGGAAGTGTCATGTTCAAGAGCGACTTGCTACCAACAAAGTTTCTTTGAGTTTTCTTCCCAATTTTTCCCCAGTCATTGCTGACCAGTACCTCTTTATTTTTGTCAAGCTTGAGGAGGATAACATATGCTTGTTCTATAATTTTCCCTTCGGGCAAACCTATCGCTATGTTTTAACGAACCTAGCGATAGTGAAACTCGTTCTCGTCTATAGACAAGTTTATCGCTATTAATCTTTTTAACGAGTTTAATGACAAAGATAATTCGGTCCTTTTCAATTTTAGAGAGTCTGAAAAGGAACGTAAAGGAAACTCCAAAATTCCTTTTTCGTCATGTAATCCCTTAAGTCCGAAAAAGTATAAAACAATACAGAAGGGATGAATTTTCGATACTTTTAACGAGCCGAACAAAACAAGGGCTCGATCTTTTTGTGTAATAATCCCTCAGGTCCAAAAAGATTAAAATCTAGAGGAGAAATAGCACTTCCTGTCCCTTTAACGAGTTGGAAGGCCAAGGACTCGGCAATCTTTTCATATTTTACGATTCAATTGAAAAGAGCTTAAAGGAGACTCGTCTTTTGAGGAACGAGTGATAAAACGGGTAGCAGCTGATTCCAGGTAATGTTTGGAATTTTCCAATCACGGCAGTGTCACAAGGATGGCTAGTGAGATCACTCTTCGCAGTTGTTCCTCAAAATGGGTAAACAATCAAATGGAGGTGAATGATCGGCCAATGAAAAAGTGGAGGTGACGGTGCAAACACGACCAAGGCTTTAATGGCTGAAGTACTACATTCACGATGGTTATTTACCGGGGAATAGTTCATTTTTTAACGAGCTTAAATGCGGGTAGAAACATTTGCTCATGTCTTATGTTTATTTTTTAACGAGCTTGAACTATGTGCTAAAACTGCTCGATGCGGGTTTATTTTTTAACGAGCTTGAACCCTGTAGTAACACTGCTCGTGGCGGGTTTATTTTTTAACGAGCTTGAACCCTACAGTAACACTGCTCGTGATAAGTTTGCATGCCCCCAGCATAATAACGCAAATCGAGGTGCATGCCCCCCAAGCTTCATTGCATTCAACTCGGTGGTTGGAATGAAGGTTTACCTTCGAGATCTTCGAAAGACTCAACTTTGATTTTACGAGATCGTAATCAAAGACTCGATTTGGAAAGGGAGTCGTTTCATTTTTTAATGAGGTTGACACAGTAAAAGAACTATCCTCATGACTCCTTGTTTCATTTTTTAACGAGGTCGACACGAGATAAGAACCGTCCTCGGAATCCACCATATTTACAGTATTTGATAGAAAATCAAAAACTGAAGGATAATTAAGGTCACTGGAACTATCTTCCTTTAAATTCGGAAGATGGGAGCAATGGTGGTAATCTTCCCATGGTGCCTCTCCTATGATCCCTTTGTCTGTAGAATGTGCATGTGACCAAGGATCTGAAGAGGTGCCATATTCCTTAGACCTATCTATCCAAACACTCGATGAGCGTTGATTTGGGTTTGCCCCCCAAGCCATGAAAATTGATTGCTACAATATTTCTAAAACGATGATGATCCATGCTGACAAAATGTTTAGGAATATTCCGAATCCATTAGATATAGAAGATTTCATATTGCAAGCTTCCACTGTGGCCACTTCCACCAAATTAATCGGAGGCGGTAGGGAAAAAGTACCCATTAAGGCAGGGTCTTTTAGGAGGCCTACTCCAATATTTTGAAGCAAATGATTGCTTCCATGGATCATTGGAATGATTCCCGTAACTTGTGAACTATTGGGAAGAAATGTTTGTTGGTCGACGATTGTAATTCCTCCTTGAAAGGGAAATGCAATCTCCCTGAAGTAGGTTGACACAACTGCGGCCATGGCATATATCCAGGGCCTTCCCAGTAGGATGTTGTAATCGAGGTTTCCGTCAATTACTTCAACATCAATTTCTATTGTTTTTACCCCCCAGTTCAACTTGCAAGTTACTTAAAATCCCGTATGGAGTGTATGATCGTCCATCAAATGCTTTTAATGTCGTTGACGATCTCGACAAGGGTGGTGAGCCTAAATTTTTCCAGCAACTCATCGACATAATACATGTAGATGCCCCCTCATCAATAATTGCTCGATGAACAGTTTTGTTGAGGGCTTTCACTTGAATAAGGAAAGCTAGTTGAGCTGGTAACTGAGGGTCATATCCTTTATGATCAAAGGCCACAAGATTGGAATCCATTGGGTCAATCCCACCTATTGCTGATAATAAAGCTTGCTCTTGGGAGGGGAAATTTTGCGGTACTTCAAGTGTCGACATAGCGGACGGTGATTGGGCCAGGTCCTCTACTATATTATAATTCTGTGTTACTTTGGCACGAGGATTAAATGTCGATTTGTGTACTACTCCCTTTGGAGGCTTTATCATTGGTTCAGGAATGATGGGTGGCACAACTTTGGTCAAAGTTGTTGTCGAACTACTAGGTTGTTCATTAGCCTTGTTATTCGACAGCTGTGGATTCCTGTAATCTTTATTCCTTGTCAAAGCATCATTTTTCTGCTTTGAGATAGACAACATAAGCACTTGGGATCGGGAAGCATTTTGATTAGCAACCAGTTTGGTTCCCGGGTTTGGAAACGGATCAGTCAATACTGCTGAGGTTTTTGAACTCTTAAAGAGTTTCTTAATTTCAGCTTTATGTGGACAATCTCTCGTCTGATGATCCTCGTCGCATATATGACACCCCGCAGGGGGCTTCCTTTGCTCAGAAGGGTTTGCAGAAGGTTTTTCAGGAGATGACTCATCCTGCTTCTTTTTTCTCCCTTTCTTTTTCTTCTTGCCCCCTGGTTGCTTCAGTTGTTTGCCTTTGTCGGTCGACACGGCATTTACTTCCGAGGCAAGAAGTTCCTCATTTGCATTTTGACTGGAAATATTACGGGCCTTTTTAGATGTAGCCTTTGTCGATTTTGTGTCTGTTGCGCCAATCACGCCATCGCCAGCATGAGAGTCATTGTTTGATTTAGGAGGAGGAGGAACGGAAAATTCTGGTCTAGGAGCATCAGGTATTTTATCGTAGAGCGTGCCAGACTGAGTATAGATCAAGTCTAGATATTGTGCACGAGCAATAACTTGCTCTTCAGTGACGACTCCTCCCTTTGCCACATCTTCTGTGATAGAAGGTAATAATGACTTAATAAACCATTCAGCTAGCAGCTGATCAGGAACATATGTTTTTACCATTCTGCGACGACGTCGCCACTCATGAATATGATCAGATATGTGAGTGGCCGTTGTCTGTTTGAAATTGGTAAGAAGTTCTGTTCCCATTTCGTACCTTATCGGTAACTGAAAATGGGTTAAAAAGGTTGTGGCTAGGGTACTGAAGTTGTCAAATGAAGCTTTGGGTAACTCGATATACCATTTTGCTGCCGGACCAGTTAACGTCCTCTGGAAAAGGCGAAGCCTAATCGAATCATCGTTTAGGGTGTTTGATGAACACCACAGATGAAATGTCATCACATGATTCGATGGGTCTTCACCCGGATTTCCATTAAATTTAGGAATATCTGACGGAAGTTTATGCGGAATCGCCGGCCACCAAGGGGCATAAGCAATTGGATCATTCGTCAGCCGGTTTAGATCTGGTAATTCTAGAGTTGCTACAAAGGGCAACTGTTGATTCAGGTTAGCCGAAGCATACCCAGGATAAGATGGAATCGCCTGAGCAGTGGGTCTTTGCATACCAGCATAATGTATTTGATGTTGGCCACTTTGACAAGGTTGATGGGCATAACCATTATAATATGGTTGTTGATAACTGCTTTGGAAATGCGGTTTCCCATTACTTACAAAGACTTGTTGCTCAGGTCCTTGATATGATTGCTGGAAAGGCGGTTGTTGAGATTGTATCAGCCATGGTTGTTGGACCATTTGATGTTGCCCAATACTGGATGATTGACCAAGATGAGGAGTCATAGTACTTGTTTTAGCCTGAGTCACTCCAGATAAGGAGGCACCAACCTAAGGTTGTGATTGAGTCATTGAGACAAGAGGCTGTTGTATTGCAACCTGAGAAACTTGGGGTTGACATACAACAGGTAGAGCTTGTACTTGCGACGTAGTCACCACAGCAGGTATAGTGGGAATATTCGACATAGGGTGGACTAGTTGCATTGAATATACAACCCTTGGTTGCTGAGGCAGTATTGGTACCCAACCGTTGGATGTAATTCCAATTTGACCTGAACTTTGTTGTAAACTCCCACATGGTTGTTCTACGGGAGGGAACAATGAAAAGGCATACTACCGTCCATATGGTGGCAATCCAGTACTTAAAGGGTATATTAGCCTTTGAAGACACATTGGATCGATTTGTTGAGTTTCAACATAAGAAATACCAGATGATAATCCGGATGAAGAAATAGGAACTGACCATGTCGTCGAAACAGTCCCTGATTGGACTCCGGCTTGTTGTTGATAACTTGCCGGACAGATGGTATACCGGCGAAAATTGTTGGAGTATCAGCAGGAGGTTCTGCTGCTGCTGTGTCAGATGATACAGTCCTAGATGTTGACGGTTGTTCAGACATTTGTAGTCTATCCAAAAGATTACCTAGCGATTCTATAGGAGCTTCCGCTGGTGGTAGACTAACTTCTGATGAAGAAGGATATAGAGTGATCCCGACTCCAAATTGTGTTGGAGTAGTTGTTGGAGGATCTTCTACAATTTCTTCTATGGCAATCAGACCAGGTGGAAGGGGAAGACCGTCAAGTCCGTAGAATATTTCTGGTGCCGAAGAAGGTATGGAATCGGCAGCGACAGATGTTTGAAGAGTAAGACTCTCTGAACCGGTTGTAGATGGAACTGGTTCGGTAACACAAGTGTTTACTCTCAGACTAGGATCAGTATCACTGTCCCTCTGTGGCTGTTGAACTTCTTCTGTAGAGGTAGGGATTCCAGAAATGTTTGGAGTAACCGGAGTCTCTGATGTCGTTGGAACACTTGTTCTAACTTTAATAGGAGATTTGGAACCGGTTAAACGAGTTCGCTTTGTCCGTACTGGCTTCGATTCCGGAGACAAAGACGGTTGACTCGTAAGCCTCCGCGAACGACGGGGTTTCAATTGACTTTCTTCCACGATTGCGGATTACTCGATCAACTAAAATAAAGGGGAAGTATGTTTCCGAATTAAATGAATTTTAGACGCTTTGACACAACTTGTTTTTTCAGTTTTTAAGAGTCGAGAAAAAACAAAAGATGACTCTAGTCTCCTTCGATTTTTAATGAGCCTGAAGTGACAAGTGCTCAGATGGACCTTTTCTGTTAAGGAGTCTGAAAAGGAACGAAAGGGACTGCTCTAGAAGTCTAGGTAGAGGGAGTACCAAACCAATCGCAAAACTGCAGAATACTTTTTACGGTACGGTAGTCAATCTTCCCGAATGCTGTGTTTAGTGCATTGCGATCAATAGGGCGGCAGACACGGCTTCCTATGGATAAAGGATTTAAGCCTATAGGGGTCTCCCAAAATATACTCGACGGTACGTGGGAGCACAAGTCCGTACTGGCACTTATCGTCTCAAAGTGGAGGAATCACCCAACCAATAGTGAGAACAACAGTTACCAGGCTTTACGATGCCGGAATACGTCTCTAGCCTAGACCTCTAAATGTTGTGCGTTAAGTTCCAAAGCGTTGTTAGATTCATTGAATTTATTTTAAGTTGATCTTGCTTATGAAGTTTGCCTTTTGGGTTCACCACGAGATGTAGATGTAATTCCTAAAATGAAATCTAAAGATGATAAACAAACTTTTTATCTCTTTTATGCAATGAAAATCCTAGCTACTAGGGAAAAGAAAGACAAAATCTTTTCACAAAGAGCAAAGAGCACACTGTAAATGCACTTTCCTAAATCAAGCCAAACAGACTGTCTATATGCAAATGCACATGCATGTATTTGTTTTCGACTTTCTTAGTATATGGATGCTAAAAAGAAAGTTGATGCACAAATCTGAATTTCTTTTCAAGCGACAAACATAAACAAGCTTCTTTTCGAAATAAAAAATAGAGATGATTATGACACCTTACGATTTTGAAATGAATACTCGTTTTTGACACTAGAAAATTACAAATTCAGACCAAAAGCAATAGTAACAGGATAATCAACCATCAACAGCAATCAAACTCTTTCCTACGATTGAAATTGACACTTACGACAGATTCAAATCAAAGGACGACAATACGATTACGCTACTTTTGCTAAGGAGAACTGTAAATGACTCAACAAACGCACAAAAACATCTACAGTTCTTTTGTACAAAGGAGGTGGAATAACAGCAAGGAAAAGGGGTTCAAACAGACATATACTGATCACAGGCAGCAAAATTCAGAGATAGAACTGGAAAGAATGAAGCACAAGAACCACAGCTGCACAGGGCTAGTCTGATCAGCGCACCTGTAACACAGAGAATCTGAAATGCAGCGCAGGTTGCCCTTTCGGGAAGTGCGCTGAAATTCAGGATCTCTTAACAGTACCTGCGCTGGGCCAGAAATGAGACTCTGTTCGGGTTTCGGGCCACAGTTTGCAGTTCAGTCTTTGGTTTTTGGCCGAGTAAAAAGCAATCAGTAATTCAACAATCAGGGGTAGATCTAAGGAGGATCTAAGAGCTATCACAAGGGCAATCAGATAGTTTGTGAATCAGTTGTTTAAATCATAAACAGATCTAGTGAATGGATTGAAGCAGCAGATGTCTACTTTGCATTTGTTATGGCAAATGTAGTTCGAATGCCACTTATAAGTTTATGAAACAAACAGACAAAGAATGATAAACAAACAAACTAATTAGCTCCCCAGTGGAGTCGCCATTTTGTTACAGGGAAAAGTGTCTATTTAGAACTGCTCTATCCCACTAAGGTGTGACAGCTGCCTTAGAAACAAACAGAGAAAAACTACTTTTGTATTTCCTTTATGAACTATAGATAGAGAGGAATAGAAAGAACCAACCTGTGTCTTGCGCTAGTCCTTTGATCCAATCCTTCTCTTCTTTGATAGTCTCCAGCTACCTGCTCCCTTACTTGCCCAGCTTCACAAAGTACCTGTAAGATCACAGAAGAAGAAAACTATACAAAGACATGGATCTATATTCATAAACAACTTAGGATCAGATTTAAGTTAACCATACAAATGTAACAAGCATCAATGATACAAAAGCATGGAGGAAAACTCAAATAGCTTTTATTGATAAACAAGAAAAGATCCAGGAGGAGTTACAACCAATGGTTCCTGACCCAGCATCAACCTCCCAGCAAAGAAGCCCCTCTTCACCTCAAACAAAGCATAGATCACCCAACAATCTGATGTTTGTCTCAAAAAACCAACAGCAATTCCTTACAATATGAAAAATTCCAGCCTCTGGATCTCTGGGATGAGGAATCCATATATAGATATCTGTAAGGAGGATGAGTCAGCTTGTGATTTGATTAGTGTCTTCTCTCTGTCAGTTCTTGCTTCCACTTGGAGACTGAAGGCCTCTTACTCATCCTTGGTCGAATTCAGTGAGGCAAGTGTCACTGGAGAAGATTCTGGAAGCTTCCATTGTCTCTCCACCTCGCGGAATGACACTGCCATTTGTCATTTTTCGCCCATCGCACCCCACAAAAGGGACTTTTGAAATGCAACGCACCCTCACAGTGTATTTAGGTGCAATGCAACGCACCTAGCCAGTGGAGCAGCTGAAATGATCCTCTTTTGACTTATTCTAAGCAGTTTCTGGTGGAGAACTTCTGGGAGAAGCTCTAATCTGTTGACCTTGTTCCTTTAGGGGTTGGTTTATGGACATTTCATGCTTGGAGTTGTAGGGCACAAAAATGTCTATAACACACACGTTTTATTCCACCCTGGAAATAGGGTGCCTTATCAATTTTGATTGCAATATTTTTCTCTAGTTTTAGGTGGTTATAAGATCAAGATTAAGAGACCCCTCTCCAAGGTTTTGTTTGATACCCTGATTAGTGTTTTTAAGTTTAGATTTAGTCTCTTTCATTAGATTATTTTATGGATATCATTTTCTATGGTTTTTCTCCCTTATAGCGGTTTTAATTTTCCTTTATCCATGTATTTCCTTTCTACCTAGCTCTTTCTAATCAAAAGCTTCACTTTTGTGGTTATCTCCTATCTTGTAAGTTTACTTTAACTCTTTTCCTGTAGTTTCTATTGTGTTTAGCTTTTTGTGGGTCTCTCTAGTTTTCCATTTTTTATGACCTTTCTTGTGCCTTGGGTTGGATCTTTCAGGTTGAGTACTCTAGATTATTCATTACCTTTCTTTCTCTATAACTTTTTACTCCTTTCTTGGATTCTCATGGAGATCCCCGTTAGTTTTTTTTGTCTATAGTTTTCTCTCCCCTTTTTGTTTAGTGTATTTGGTTCACCTTCTAACAATGATTTTTTTTCTTTTCTCATTCCATATGATGCAAAGGAAGGAGGGGTCAACATACCCCCTCCTACTCGAGCTCAATTTTCGACAAAATGGTTTGACTTAGGTATGTGAAATCAACCCTCCTAACATTAGTAGAAAAATAAGAAATGAAGAATAGGAGGCCAAACTTGAAGAAGATTTATTATTGATGCTAAAGTAGATTAAAAGGGTGGAGGATGGGTGCTAGACACCATCAACACAAGAATTCGATGGACTAGATATATGAAAACAATGTATATCTACTAGTAGTTGAAGACCATTATGGGTAAAGTTTTAGTGGAGCACTCTGAAACCCAGTAGGAGATTGTTAAGTCCCTATACTACTAGTGTAACCCCTTATTATATTCTTGTGCCCATGTAGTCCTCATATTGTTATTATTCTGCCCCATAGAAGCCCACTATTGTTATTATTGTGTCCTTACATTATTATTGTTAGGTCGGCTCTGATTATATTATGACCCCTTAAACTCCTATATATAGAAAGTAGGTCTTGTCATTTGTATCATCTAAGAATTGTTCATTTGTGTAATGTAAAGGAGGTTTCCCCCTCGAAGATTCTTATTTCTAAGGCGTTGATCTATCTTTTCTATCTTTTTGTGAGCTGGTTTCATAACATTTGGTATCAGAGCTTTGGATTCTAGGGTTTCGCTGCTCCAAACAGGTCATCGTGGAATTTTCGCTATAACTTTTTTTAGGTGATGTTTCAGAAGATATAAAAAAAAAACCCATTTGAGATGAAATCTCTCTGAACTTCGTGTCTAAATTTCAAATCTTGTCTTGCAATATTTTTGGAGATATGATCTCAAGAAGTTAGGGTTTTTGCAAGCTCCAGAATTTCATCTAAAATAGGTCATCATGGAATTTTCACTATAACTCTTTTGCTACGAAGTTTCAGAAGCTAATAAAAAAACCCATTTGCGAAGAAATTGGAGTTTGAACCTTGGTTCCAAATTTTAGATCCTGTCTCGCAATATTTTCGGAGATATAATTTGAAGAAGTTAGGGTTTTTACAGACCCCCGAATTACATTCCAAACAGGTCACCTTGGGAAATCATAATAACTTTGGCTCTGAGCATCAAATTGAATTTTTGTAAGAAGTTACAGAAAGAGGATGGACTGTAGTTTTTTGGGTATGATTTTTAGAACCTAAGGTGGAAACAATGACCTGCAGAATGTCGTACAAGTTCGCTCTACTGAACCAGTCTATACTCAGGTTATCATGGGAGATTTGGCATAACCCTTCATTGGAGAATCAAATCTTGATCAGACTTGTGGGGTTAGAAAGAGGACTCAGAGGGATATTATAGAGCGAAAGTTTAGAACTTAAAGATTCGAAAGTAAAGAGTTACAATCATTTCAAGATCGAGCTCCTAAAATCAAGAAAAAGCGAGATGAGGAAGTTTGATGGCAAGGATCCGGTAAATTTGATACTACGGATGGAGAAATATTTTGATCTACATGGTGTACCACTATTACAAAAGGTATGTATTGCATCTAATTATTTAGAATCGAATCAATTTTAATGGTATAAAGGGCTTTGTTCTTGTAAACCGCTTGTCATGTGGTTAATTTTCACAGAGGAAATGATAGCACATTATGAGGATACAAAGAGAAACACCTTCTTTAGCCAATTGATAAATCTCAAACAAAAGGGTTCAATGACAGAGCACATTGAGGACTTCCAAAAATTGAATATAAGGGTAAATGATATTCCAGAGAAGAAAATGGTTGATGTCTTCATAGGGACTTTAAAGGATAACATTCAACACGAGGTTCGTCTTTGGGATCCTGATTCATTGGAGAAGACATTCAGGTGGGCAAGAAAAATTGAAAGCGAAATTATGGAAACAAGGAATCCCACCACTCATGACTATAATTATAGAAGTGTTTTTTCTCCTAGCCTTTCACAACCTACAAGGTTTACACCACAACAATTGGAAGAAAAAAGAGAAAAAGGGCTTTGTTACAATTGTGATAGCAAATACACTAAAGGTCATAAGTGTGCTGAGAAGAAATTATTTTACATAGATTATGAAGAGGAGGAAGAAAAGGTTCAAGAAGTGAAAGATCACATCGAGAAAGAAGAAATGAATCCGACCATATATTGTAATGCATTGGCCGGAATTACCACTCCTCAAACTATCAATATAGAAGGACATATCAAGAAGAAAAATGTTCAAGAAGTGAAAGATCACATCTAACATCAAGAAATGAATCCAACTATATCTTGTAATGCATTGGAAGAAATTACCACTCCTCAAACTCTCAATATAGAAGGACATATCAAGAAGAAAAAGGTTCAAGAAGTGAAAGATCACATTGAGAAAGAAGAAATGAATCCAACCATATCTTGTAATGCATTGGCCGGAATTATCACTCCTCAAGTTATCAAGATAGAAGGACATATCAAGAAGAAAAATGTTCAAGAAGTGAAATATCACATCAAGCATCAAGAAATGAATCCGACAATATCTTGTAATGCATTGGAATAAATTACCACTCCTCAAACTCTCAATATAGAAGGACATATAAAGAAGAAAAAGATTCAAGCAGTGAAAGATCACATTGAGCATCAACAACAAGTTCTCCAACTTTTAAAGGATAATGCCACTTTGGTGCACAATCGAATGAAATAACAGGCAGATCAACATCGCAGTGAAAGAAGTTTTGATGTAGGCGATTGGGTATTTTTACGGATACATCTCAAGCAAGCTATTTATGAGAAGGAAATGTTGGCAATACTACATGCACTTAAGAAATGGCAACCTTACCTAATGGGAAGACACTTCAAGGTAAAAATGGATCATGATAGTCTTAAATACTTTTTAGAACAAAGATTATCTTTAAAAGGACAGAAAAAATGGGTCACAAATATGTTGGGTTATGACATTAAAATCATCTACCAAAAAGGGAAGCACAATGTTGTTGCAGATGCAATCTCAAGAAAGGATGAGGATGTGGAAGCATTGTTTTGTGCTATTTCTATTATCCAACCACATTGGATAAACGAAGCAAGGGATGAATGGAAGAAGGATGAAGAAGTGTGGCCACTCATTCAAAAGTTGCAAAATATCCTTGTTCAAACAATATTGTTAGAACTTGACAAGGAAGCAAAAATCATATTAGAACCTGGAGCAATCACAGAAATAAGAACCCAACAGCTACGAAATCGATCAATTTCAGAGTATCTCATCAAGTGGAAGAACTTTTATGTTGAAGATTCCACATGGGAGGACAAGAATTTTATACAGAAGCATCAAGAGCTACTCAAGCGTTGAGGACAACACCTTCTGAAGGAGAGGGGCGTGTTAGGTCCCTATACTACTAGTGTAACCCCTTATTGTTATTAACAACCCCCCTTATTATATTGTTGTGCCCATGTAATCCCCATATTGTTATTATTGTGCCCTTACATTATTATTGTTAGGTCGGCTCTGATTATATTATGACCCCTTAAACTCCTATATATAGAAAGAAGGTCTTGTCATTTGTATCATCTAAGAATTGTTCATTTGTGTAATGTAAAGGAGGTTTCCCCCTCGAAGAGGCTTATTTTTAAGGCGTTGATCTATCTTTTCTATCTTTTTGTGTGATGGTTTCATAACAGAGATCCTCTTGTACATTGATGAATTGCAAAATAAAACTATGTATTTGATAGATGGGGTTTTGATAATCACCAAAAAGATGGAAAACTTGGATTTCTCATCCTTTGATGAAAAGGGCAACATACCTAACACCATCAAGTGCATTCTCCATCTAAATAGTTTTCTCCTTTTCTTTTTTGTTACTTATGCCAGTTGCAGCCTAGCTACAATCATAGGATTTTATAGCTCTAAGTTTGATAGTAATCTAGTTAGTTATTAAAGGCTATATTATATTTTTGGTATTTTTATTAAGTCTAGTATTCTCAAAAGGAAAAAATCTCTACTAGTTTGCTTATGGTTTGGCTTCCCTAGGAGTAAGATAGTAAGCATAGCATATAATGTAAAATGATTAATGAATTCATAATCAAATACTTCCCAACTTACCAAAAAGAAATCTGGTAAAAATATTAAAGAAAATAATAAATGATAGGCCCATATAGAGAGACATAATCTATTGACATGTGTCGTATGGGCATATTGTACAACCACTAAAACTTGTAGTGTTCACACTCCTTGTCAATTTATTTATGGAAAATAAGTTGTCGTGCGAGTTGAGCTTGAGCTTACTTATTTAAGGTTAGCATTACAAGCTGAAGAGTTAAATTCAATGAGTATTCCTTATAGAATTAATGATCTCTTAGTCTTAAAGGAACAAAGGGACCATTCTTTAAGGAATTTGAGATGAAGGCAAAAGATAGCTAAAAATTATTTTGATTAAAAATCAAAGATAGTTGTCTTTGTAGCTAGTCCAAAATTTTTGATATGGAATTCCACTCATGCAGATAAAGGGAATCATACTAAGTCTTATAAATTATGGTTAGGACCGTATATAGTTTCTTTTGTTGTTGGAAACAATTCATTTTTTTATCAAAGATGAACATGAAATATTTTTTTCTACACCACAAACGATTCACATTTGAAACATCATATTAAACCTAAAAAATAATAAAGGATCTTTTTTTAAAATGTTTATGTAAATAAATAAATTTGGTTTTATATTTCACTTGATTTTTTTTATTGATTTCCTTTTTTAATTTTGTATTTCTTTATTTTTATTTCTCTTTTCTATTACAAGTTTCAAAATTGATCTAGACCAAGAAATTTTTGTGATTTTACATAAATTTAACAAGAATATCACTAATTTCTGTTGATGTTAAAGAACGAAAACAATCAGGTTCAATGAAAAAATAGTTTTTATGTTCACAATGTTGTTTTGTTGAGTAGTTATTCATTTACAAAAGGTTATATATTGTACAAGCTTGATAAACTAAGGCTATCGTTATCCTCCTTTTCCTTGCTTCATTCCTAAGAGAGATTATTTTTGCCATACTGGATATAGACTTATTATGCCTTTAGTCTGTGCAATTTTCTTCAATGAAATAATTTAAATATTCAAAATTTTAGGAGACCAATTAATGGCATGATTTTGAAATATGACCTTCTTCAAAACTATAAATTATGGATTCTAGCATAATGTAAGAAAACCACCATGTGGAGTGGCCATGTATTGGCTCGTATATTACTCACATGTTATTAAGCCTACAAATCTATTACAAAGCTTCATATATCTTATGTTGAATGTAAACTAATGTAGATGGGGTTTCATTAGCAAGAAAGTTATGTGTTACATGTCTTTAAAATATCTAAAGTCACATATATTTCAAATATTTGATAAAGTATATGGTTTCACACTACATATTACATAGATTATTCAGTATATGAAGGGTTTTAGGTTGTAAATACTTATAAAGATATGGTTACAATGTTGTGTAAAGATATATAATTAGTGATAGTAAAATCTTATTGATTGAATGCATTGTGGTTTTGGAAAAATTTTATGACATAAATTGGTTATATATGTGACATTTTGTTGATGCATTAGTCACAAGGCATGGTGGTATAATCATGAAAATGAAACAAGGAAAAATGCATATGGCATAGGTTGCAAGTTATATGGTTGGTTTCACAACTTGGGTGGCATGCATCCTATATCCATTAATGAGGTCGGTAGTCAATTTAATGGCACAAACCACCAACTCAACCACTATTATTGAAGTGAATAAGGCTTAGACTAAGGTTTCATTTTCTCTGTTTGAACTTGGAAGAGTGCAACTCTATTACTAGTTGAATTGTGAACAACTCTAATGTTGCGACCATTGGGTATCGAACTTGTGGGAGATTTATAAGACCGTGGAGCATCTCAGCAATAAGAATTTGTGCTTATGTTCAAGGTATGCATTTTTAATTATGTATTTTAAGTTGCTATGACTATAGCTATGATTTTTTTCCTTGATCTTTTAACTTGGCTTGGGTTCAAGCAATTTTTGTTCTGAGTTACCCCTATGTTGAAAGTATAAAACTCACTATGTTTTCATTATGACTTTGTAAGTATAAAATTAATTATGTCTTCATTATGACCTCTTAAGCATGCATTTTATATCAGAAACAACTTTTCATGTGCTTTGTGTATAAAGTACTCTATTTAGAATTTTGTATATGAAATTTTGAGGCTTGCCAAATTATCCTACTTCCAACTTTGTCTCTATAGTTGTTGAATACCTCCATACATTTTTTTCATTTATCATCCTCCCCTATATCCTTTCCACAATTAATACATGTTACATACACATTTTTTCTATGGGATTATTATGTTGTGAAAATGCCTTGTTTGAAATAAAAATCACGACAAATTGTTATGAAAGTAAATTTGGTTTGAAAGTATATATATATATATATATAAGATGTTGCTTCAGACATAAAGCATGTAAAATATAGCTTTTAAAGAAAAAAAATCAAGGTTGTGATTGTCTCTTTGAGGTCTTAAGTTATAAAGACTTTAACTACTGATGTAGAGCATGAAAATTTGACATGCAAGTGGTATTTAGTGGTTATCCTTGGTCACTTTTGAGATTATTTGTTATTTATTTCAAAATATATATTCCATTATTCTTGAGTTTGGGACATGCTAAATTACATTTAATAAAATATTGTCAAAGTTACTTACTTTTATACATGTAGTAAATCCTTCCATATTTCATGCTTATGAACTTTGAATTTTTTTTATTGCATATTCTTAGATGATATTTTCAACAAAGGTTCAAGAGGAAATATCAGAGGACAAGGGAGAAAGCGAAATTTCATTTGGAAAGAGTGCAAAAATAATAGGGTTCACTTCTTTATTCATTTTTAATCCTAACTATGCTAAATTCAATCAATTAGGCAAACTAGGCACTTAAATTTGTGTGCACAACAAGCCTTGACACAATCCTTTGTCCCACAAAATGTTCCATTAAAACCACATCCTAGCATAAAGGACATCCCTAAACAACAATCTTAGCCTATGCGTGATGGATGGGAGGACTTTATGTTTCCAATTGAAAATAACACAAAAACAGAAGAAGAATAGAAATAAACAACTAGATATTAATCCACTTCGAGGGGGAAACCTCCTTCACATCACATAAATGAACAATTCTTGGATGATTCAAATTGAAAGACTTCCTTGGTGTATATAGGAGTCTAAGGGGTCAAAATATAATTAGGGCCTACATAAAAACAATAATGTAAGGAAACAACAATAACAATTGTGGGCTTCTATGGGGCACAACAATAAAAAAATGGGGGATACACTAGTATTATATGGACCTAACATGCCCCTCTCCTTCAAAAAAGTTTTTTCCTTGATACTTGATTAATTCCAGATGCTTCTGAATAAAATACTCATCCTCCCATGTGGAGTATTCAACAGGTAAGTTCTTCCACTTAATGAGATACTCTAAAATTAATATGTTCCTTAGTCGTTAGATTCTTCTTTCTTTTATTTCATCATTCTCCAATATGATTTTTCCTTCCTCATCAAGTTCTGGAAATATAGTTTGAACTGGAAGCTTGTCACCTATAACCTTCTTTAATCATGAAACATGGAAAACTAGGTGTACTGGTGAAGATGCAGGCATCTCCAATTTGTATGCCATAGTACCAATATTTTGTAATACCTTGTAAGGGCCATATTACTCGAGTGATACTATACTATCCTTCTTAGCTTGCTTGAGGGAAATTTGTTTGTATGGTTCTAGTCATAAAAATACCCAATCGCCCACATCAAAACTTCTTTCATTGTGATGTTGATTTGCATGTTGTTTCATTCGATTTTGTGCTAGAGTCAAGTATCCTTTAAGAGTTGGAGAAATTATTGTTGATGTTGGATGTGATATTCCATTGCTTGAACCTTAGAATTGTATCTTAAATATGATGTGATGGAAAACAGATGATATCCATAAAGCACCATAAATTGGGTCATTTTTGTTGTAGTATGGAAGGAAGTCTTATACCACCATTATGTCAGGGGTAACCACTTGGTCCCTTGTGTTTGTTATTAGATACAAAACAACGAAGATATCCTTCCAAAAATTTGTTCACTATCTTAGTTTTCCGATCAGATTAAGGATGATAATATGAGCTATGAGCTAATTGAATACCAAGATAACCAAATAATTTTGTCCAAAATTTTCAAGTGAAAATGGGATCTCTATCACTTCTAATAATCTTTGGGTTTCCATGTACCTTTTGAATTGTTTTTGTATATGCAATAGTGACTATATTAACTTTGAAAGGATGAGATAGTGCACAAAAGTGTGCATAATTGGTAAGTCTATCAACTACCACCATGATGACACTCTTTGCTTCAGAATTGGGTAAACCTATGATAAAATCTGTTGAGACATGTTCCCAATGCTGACTTGGAATGGTTAATGGTTGTATAAGACCCGGGGTGTTAATTTTCTCAACTTTATTTTGTTGGCAAACCAAACATTCCCTAACAAACTTCTAAATATCAGATTCAAGTCCATCCAAAAAACAATCCTTTTTGACCCAGTGGTAAGTTTTTAAAAATCATGAGTGCCCTCCTATAAGAGAGGTGTGCAATTCCAAAAGAACCTTTTGTTTAAGTTGGGAGTTCTTAGATAAATAAATAAATGAACCATAATACCACAGTGAATCATTTTTCCAAATAAATGAATTAAATTCACTGGTATATTGTTGAAATTTTTGAATGAGTGTCCATACCTCTTCATCATTCTTCCATTCATCCATTGATTCAGTTATCCAATCATGTTGGATAATAAAAAATGGCATATAGAAATGATTCCACATCCTCATCCCTTCTTGAGAGTGCATCGATAACAACATTTTTATTCCCTTTTTGTACATGGTTTCAAATTCATAACCCTACATCTTTGTGACCCATTTTTTCTACTCTTCTGAAGATAATATTTGTTGCAAGAAGTGTTTAAGACTATCATGATCTGTTTTTACCTTGAAGTGTATTCCCATTAGTAACGTCATTTCTTCAGTGCATGTAGTATTTCCAACATTTCCTTCTCATAAATAGGTTTCTGTAAATAATTATCCTTAATTGGATAACTTTCAAAAGCAATGGGTCTTCCTTCTTCTATTAAAACAACACAATTTCATTTATTGAGGCATCACATTCCACAATAAAGGTTTTTGTGAAGTTTAGTGTAGCTAATACCAAAGCTCAACACATTTCCTGTTTAAGATGTTCAAATGCCTTAGCTACTTCTGGAGTCTAAAAAGATGCATCTTTATTTAGTAATGTTGTAAGGGTGTTGTGATAATCCCATAATTATTAACAAATTTATGATGATAGCCTGTCAACCCGAGAAATATTCAAAGATGCCTTAAGGTTGTGGGTATTTTCCATTTCTTAATGGCTTTAATTTTGTAGGGTTTGCCTTAACACCCTCACGGGATACAATATGACCCAAATATTCCACTTCCTATACTCCAAATAAACATTTGGAGGATTTTTCAAACAGTTGTTTTTCCTCCAATAGTTTGAGCACCCTCTCAACATGTTGTACATGATCTTTCCAAGACTTCTTATAGATTAGTATATCATAAAAGATACAAACACAAATTTTCTAAGGGTTTGAAAGTGGAATTCATCAAACCTTGAAATGTGGAAGGTGCATTAGAAAGGCTAAAAGGCATGACCAAAAAATCATAATTACCTTGATGAGTTCTAAATGTTGTTTTCAGAATGTCTTTTGTCTTCATTTTAATTTGATGATATCCTGAACAAAGATCCAACATTGTGAAGTAAATTTGTAAATGTGGTCATCCAACAATTCATTAGTGAGAGGAATGGGGAACTTATCTTTAATAGTGCGTGTGTTGATCACTCTATAATCTGGACACATACGCCATGATCCATCCTTCTTGTTCACCAATACTACTAGAGAAGAGAAAGAACTTTGGCTAAGTTGAATTATACCTACCTCTAGCATTTCTGCAACCATATGTTTAATTTCACTCTTTTGGGCATAAGGATATATGTAAGGTCGTAGGAATAGTTCCTGGAATCAAGTGAATAGCATGATCATGACCACGAATAAGTGGGAGACCTTTGAGAGTCTCAAATACCTTGGAATGATTACCAAGGACTCTTTGGAGATCTAGAGAAATAGATGACTTAGACATTTGAACATCTAGTGAACATAATTGTGCAATTACCCCACAATGTTACTTCTTCAAAAGATTTGTCATTCCATTAGAGTGGATTATCTTCCCAAGTTTCCGTATAATACCCCTTAATTCCATTTCCTTTCATTCTAAGAAAAAAATCAATAAAATTTATCATCCCCAAAGATTGTAACCATTGGAATCTTAATAAAACATCTGCACCACCCATTGGAATGGAAAGAAATGGATCGTTCAATACATATTCTCCCATGGTTAAATTGATATTATGGCACTTCCTTAAGCAATTTATACTTCCTCCATTTGCATCAATCACTTGACACTCTCATGTTGGGTATAGAAAGCAATTCAAATCCTTGGTTATCTTACAATGAATAAAATTATGAGTACTACCTGAATCAATCAACACTATTACCTTTTTCTTCTTGATATATCCTTCTATCTTGAGAGTTTGAGGAGTGGTAATTCCCGCTAATGCATTACAAGATATGGTCAAATTCATTTCTTCTTTTTCAACCCCTAGGGTTGGTTCCTGGTGTATATCTTCTTCTTTTGATGTTTCTTGTTCCTTTTCTTCCTCCTCTTCACAATATATGTAAAATAACTTATTCTCAACACACTTATGACCTTTAGTGTATTTGTTATCACAACTGTAACAACTCCATTTGCTCTTTTTCCTCCATTTTTTGTGGTGTCAACCTTGTAGGTTGTGGGAAGCTAGGAGCGAAACACTTCCATCTTTATAGTTGTGAGTGGTAGACATCCTTGTTGCCATAATTTTTCATTCAATTTTTCTTGATACCCTGAATTCATTCTCTAATGACTCGGGTTCCCAAAGGCGAACCTCATGTTGCATGTTATCCTATAAATTCCATACAAAGATATCAATCATATGCTCCTCTAGAATATCAGTTACCTTGATATTCAATCCCTGAAAGTATTCAATTTGCTCCCCAATTGAACCCTTTTGTTTGAGATTTATCATTTGGCTAAAGAAGGTATTTCTCTTGTATACTACATTATTTTAGGTGGTCCAGATTTATTTTAATGATCTTTTCCTTTTTAACAACATTTCCAATCAAACAAGAACTTTGTCAAGTTCTCACTTTTTGAGGTAGCAAAAAATAATCTGATTTTGAAAAGTGTTGATTCAGAATACACCTTCTTTCTCTTGGAGCATATTTTTGACATTTTAATTTTTCTTATGCATCAAGTATGATTTCTTTTTAAATGTTAATGATTTTCACGTTGATTTCAAAAAGCGTTGATGTAGCATCAACCCATTTTTTGGGGGGGCTTACTTTTGACACTAGAAATTTTCTAATGTATTAGTGTGGATAATTATTTTTTAAATTTAACAATTTTTGAGGTAGTTGTCTTATTCTTCTTCTTCTTCCCTAATATATTTATTTTTTTATGTGTTTTTCATATTTGTGTTTTGTTTTACTTTTCAACTTTTTTTCTAATGAAATCTTCATTTTTTTGCATAGTTAAAAAAAAGTCAATATTTTAAAGTTATGATTTTCTATATATTTATGTATTGTTAATTAATATTTCAATGTACATCAAATAATTGTCACTAAAAAAAATAATTTTAAACATTTAATAAAAAAGTACACATTTTGAATATAGATATAATAAAAAAATACACATTTTGAGATTTTTTTGCTAAAAATAAATGTCAAATAAACGATTTTTATGAGAAAATTTTAACCAATTTTTTTTATTTTTTTTTATGTCAAAAACTAATAATATTCATAGTTTTTTTTTTCAAAATAATGATCCACATAAAAATTAAAGTGAAAATTAAATAATACAAATATCTTTGGAATGGACAACAAGATAAGAAGATTTTCGCTTGGGTCAGCTGGAATAAGATTAACTTGCCCAAAAAATGGGGAGGATGGGGATTAAAAGACTTAACCCTTTTTGCTCAAGCACTTGCAGCTAAAATGGGTTGGACTCTGCTAATTGGACAGAACCTCTGGACCTCTGTCACTTATCATAAATACATTTGGCCTCTTCAGATCATGGATTGGGTGTGTCTGCCTCGCTGGCCGAGGACAGGTATATCATCTGTTTGGAAAGCCCTTCTCCACTCCCTTCCTATCATTCGTAATAATCTGGCCTGGAGGATAAACGATGGATAAAAAACGCACATCGAGCCGGATCCCTAGATTGGGGGGGGAGGTAGGTACCATCTGCCAAGAGAGTTAATTCAGCATCTAAATCAGCAAGATATCAGCATCATAGCTCACATTGCAGATCAAGGGAATACCACCATTTTCGCACAAAGTTGGAAATTTGTCCATCAGCTCAACATCCCTCCTCATTGGCACCAATCATGGCAAGACTACACAACTGCACTGAGTGAATCTCACATCAGGATCAAGGAGGGACCCGATGAACTCATTTGGTGTCTCGTGGAGAATGGAGTATACACTCCAAAGGCTGGTTACCTCGCGCTGATATCTAACAGATAGCTGGAGCAGGCTCATGACTGGTGGCAAAGAATTTGGAAGTTAAGCTCCCCTCCGAGAACCAAACTTTTCTTTTGGTGCGTGCTCAGCAACAAAGTCCCCACTGGGGAATCCTTAACTCACCGCGCCTTTCATGGACCACACTGGTGTGTCCTCTGTAAAAAATCATCTGAATCGACAGAACATCTCTTTTTAAAATGTGAATCAACGATTAACCTCTGGCAGTCTGTCTCCTCATCGATTCAATTGTCTGGCAGATGGGAGGGGGAGAACATTATCCATGCCTGGGAAAGTTGGTGTAATGCGCACCGTGGATCAACGCAGATCTGTCTCCCTCTCCTCATATGTTGGAACATCTGGTTGACACGAAATCGAATAAATTTTGGTGAAGTCGTAGCTAGATGGCAAAATATTACATCCAAGATCATCTCAGCCTACCATGAACTGCCTGATCCCATTAGGCCTCGCCCTAGGAGATCTCTTGCTCCCGACCCCATTAACAAAAATACACCCTGGGCATATTTCGATAGTGCTGCACAGAACCAAGGGTGTGGGGGAGGATTCCTACTGTTCCTATCTGAACAACATCATTACAAGGTTAAGATGGGACTCGGAAAAGGGACAAACAATTTTGCAGAACTTATCACACTTCACCATTTACTACACTTTTCACTTGGCCATGATTGCATCAATCTACAAATTTATGGAGACTCAAAAATTATCATAAATTGGTTCAATAACAACACTGCATGCCACACACACACTCTCAGAAATATTTTAGATGAAGTGAACACATTCAAAGCACAGTTTAATTCCATTTCTTGTCATCACATTTACAGGGAACATGACTGCAGTGCTGACAGGCTTTCCAAGGAGGCCACGCTACTACCTAGAGGCAAGTGGATGATACAGGAGCAGAGAGGTACAGATGAGTACCAATACTATCACAGGCCATATATTGATCAGACATATCATAGGGCTGAGAGACCCTAATCTTATATTTTGGGACTTGCACAGATTATGCATTGTACATATTTCAATATGTTTTTTTATTTTCAGACTATATATTATGGACATCGCCCTGTGTGGTGAATTTTTTTTGTAGATATCAGTTATGATAATATAATTACCAGACTCTCTTATGCCATCACGCTGCGTGGTGATTTAAGATAGATATACCTGCACCATTTTTTGGATAAACAGAGATCTATTTTTTGACTGATACACATCGAGATGGCCAAGGGCCAATGATGCAAAGCATCTACTACATGTAATTTTTCAAAATTAATGAAAGATTACGATTTTTCTTGGGGAAAAAACAATAATAATTGAATACTTATTCCAATAATAAAATATCAAAGTCAAAACATTACCAGTGTAACTAATGAATAGTCTCAAAATTGAACTTGATTTGCAAGCATATATTAAATTTAATCAATACTATCATATAAAATAAAATAAATAAAATGTGGAAAAAAACATTTAAAAAACAAAAACAAAAATAATAAATGTCCCTCATAAAAGAACATTAAAAAAAATATTTAAAGAAAAAATTAAAAAACCGTAAAATAAATATAAAAAAGGGCCAAAAAATACATTTTTTTTAAAATATCCCTCATTAAAAAATATAAATTAAAATAAATAAATTAAAAATTCAAAAAATAAATTTAAAAAATTAAATAAATATTAAATAAATAAATGTCCCCATTAGGGACATTTAATTTTTTTTTAATGTTTTTATTTTTTTAATGGGACATTTCATTCTTTAAATTATTTTATTTTTTTTTTAAATGTTTTTTTTCATTTATTAAATGTGGGGACTTTTTTTTTTAGCATTTTTTAAATTATTTTTTTGTGTTTTATTTTTAATTTTTGATTTATTTTATTTAATATGTTTTTTAATGTTTTTAACTTCTTTTTTATTCATTTTTAATGTCTTTCTTTTTGTTTTAAATTTTGAATTTTTAATATTTTTTGTATTTTTAATATTTTTTTCTTTCATTTTTATGTTTTAATTTTCATAGTTTTTTTTTGTAAATCGAGGTTCTATTCATTCATCAAAAAGAGATTACATAGATATCAAAATGCAAATAGTCTCACTCCAACTAGGTTTTTTGACTAAAGCTAGCACCATATGATAAATAAACAGTAGCAAAAATAATTGAACAATCCACAACTTGATAGGCCAAAAGAAACAAAAGATAAAAAGAACAAGAAGAACACATGTGACCATGCTCAATCATTAGAAGTAATAGACGTGGGGTTGTTTGGCCCAGTCCCTAGAGGGGGAGGGGGACAGTAGGTATATTGAACATGCTACTCAAAGTGAGCCATCCACGTTTCCACCTTTTCAGATAGCAGATTTTGACGAGGCCAAACCTTGTGTTCTTCCTTCCTGGCCTTATCGTAAGCTTCCAAACGATCTAGAACATACTGGAATAGGTCACGATAGGATTCAGAGAGCCACTGCTAGTCAGCAACCCTTGCACGCCCTGATCAATGATTCCGACCCTCCACACTTGCTCCTACACCACGTGCCACACTACCCTTATTTCCATTTTGAATTGCACGACCACCCCCACTGCTCTCGCACCAGCCCTGCCACCACGGGCTCCTGACGCCGCCTAGATCATACCTTCAGCAATTTGACCGCCTCACGATGGACACGCAGTAACCCAGCTCGCCAACACCACCTTTGACTCATTGTTGCACTCTCCCTGGCTGGTCGAAGCTCCCCTCCACTTGGGCTGGGAGCAGGAATTACACAACACAGGTCGCATGGTGAGGGCCTAGGGATACACCTCCAAGACAGGATCAACAACGAACAACAACACCTCCCGACACACCGTGAACCGCAACGAAGCAACAGGAAGCCCCGAATTATCCAACAGACTCCTACTTCTCATAACTGTCGACCACCTCTCTCTAGCCCAGAGAGTTGCAAGTGAAACCACAATAAGAAACACACCAACCAGACTGAAACCTTTCCTTCACCTCTACCAAAGGAAGCGCCTGGGAACAAAGTCACAGACAGAAAGACTTAACACCCAGGAACAAACACACGAGTTACAAAACCAAGCCAATTACCAGTCACCACAGACGCCTTCATACTGGTTTTGCACCATCGAACCCAATTACTGCTCACCCAACAATGGGTCTTAGGAATCCACTAAAAAACCATAGAAATAGGAGGACCCAAAAGATATCTGACCGACAAGAGACTTAGACACCCTCCCAAGCATAGATAACATCTAGGAAGATAGCTAGCAAGCAACACAGGAGTGGATTCTAAGGCCGACCCAACTACCATAGAGAATTCACTCAAGCAACTAATAAAAGCGAGAATCCATGTGAAGGGAGAAGAACTTAGCACTTTTGTGAACCAGACTTAATGGAGGAGACGACGGTGGCAAAATATTCACCATTCCCAAACTAACTAAAGGTCAGAGAAACCCGTTAGACAACCAGAGCTCGAACCACGAACAATCAGCCACCAAACTACCACAGCAAAATAACAATCCTGAAACCTGACAGGCGTCATAAATCCACTTCCCTCTCCCGCACTCAATCCCAAAGAGAAAGAATGAAACTTCGCATGCAACACCGTTAACTTCATTGTACACCACATGTAATGGGAGGACAGGGTAACTATCCTCCTTACCATCTGGCAAATGTTCTCATTCATAGCACACATGTCTAGCAGACTTCGATGTTCATCAGACCCATCAGGGAGTTTCAATTTTCATAGTTATGTGTTACTTTCTTTCTTTGTTTTTTTCCTTTTTTTTAGTACATTTTTTTTTTTATCTTTTTTTTGTCAATTTTAATTTTAAATTTATCATTTTTCAATGTTTTTTTTTTGTTTTTTTTTTTTTTTTTTAATTATGTTTTTTTGGTTATGTTTTAATATAACTCTTTAAATTTTTGTTTTGTTTTGTTTTTTAATTTTATTGATTTATTTATTACTATAGGGGTTGTCTCGATGTTTGACTAGCAATCTGACCCAATACGTGTCCATTTGATAGTTGGTTTTTCCATTTTTGTTACAATGAATTAAGTTTGCTTCCACTGTGTTAATTTGATGGTTGACTTTTAAGTTTTCGTTGCAATGTGCAAAATTGTCTTAGACTAAGATTTTAAAAGAAATATAGTTTTAGCATTTCATGTAATGACTTTATATATATATATATTTATTTTTAAGGTTTAATTTAGTCATGACATTTTATTTTTAACGCTATTGCTTAAAAATGTTGGAATTTTAGTCGACATCAACACTACTTGATTTCAGGTTGTTTTTTCATTATATATATATATATATATATATATATAATCAAGTTGCATGTGTTTTTCATGTTTTTTGTGCAAAAGAATTGGTTTTTATTGTCATTTTTTAAAAATATTGAAAATTTACATTGAACAAAAAACCATTATGCAGTATCAAGTTGTCTGTGTTTTTTCATGTTTTTTGAGCAAAAGAATTTGGTTTTTACTCTCATTTTTAAAAAATGTTGAAAATTTACCCAAAAAAATGTTATGCAACATCAACACTTTTTGTTTTCGAGTTGTTTTTCATGGTTTTTTGGAGGTTTTTTTGGCTAGAATTCCCATTAAAAACATCTAAAACTTTTAAAAACATTTTTAATCCAAATTTTCAAACAATTTGTATAAACAATTAGTCTATAATTCAAATTGATCATTAATAAAATCATTATTAATTTTTTTAAATTAATTTACCTAAAAAATTATATTAAATTTATTTTTCATTATTATATCTTAATTATTTTAGTACTTACACTTTTATTTATTTTAAAATCTTATAAAAAATAAAATAAAAATCGTAGATCTAAAATAGAATTCAGATTTCAAAGACTTAAACATCTTGAAATTCCAATGAAAATCACTTAGACTTTAAACATAACATAATAATCTTACATACTTCCTTTAGCTTTAGCTTTACAAGTTTCGAAGTGTTTTTTTTGGAAGTATCAGAACTCCATCCTCAACACTCGTTAGAAAATTGAATAACAAGAGTGGAATTGTATTTGGAATCACATTCTTTCATTTCATCATTAGATTTAAATTAACATATATTATTTTATTTTATTTTATTATAAATAGGAATCATATATGATTATTATTAGGTAAATATTATATATAGTTTACAAGTTAGATATATCAAAATTGTATAAAGAAAATATTTTAAAAAATAGCTTTATAATATAAGTTAATTGATATAACAAAGTATATAAATTTTTAGTCAAAGGAAAATAGCTAAAGGTGATTAACGTATTTAATTTTAATTCCCCTCCACATTAATTTTATTTTTTTGGAAGGTGAATAAATTGAAAATTGTGATGAGTAATTTTTATAAATCCAAAAAATCAGAAAATTTAAATATCTTGATATTGAAGTGATTATCTTAAACTTACTTAAAACAATGCTCCAATATTAATAATTCACTAATCACCATACACTAAAAAACAAAACAAAAAAGAATGAAAAAAAAAAATGAGTATTATAATTCAACATATATATAATTGTGAAATGGAAAAAAAAAAATGAGTATTATAATTCAACACATATATAATTGTGAAATGTAAATATTTAATTGAATTCAAAGTTCAGAGTAATTTTATTTAATCTGAAATCTAAATCTAACCTATCAATATACAATCTCCTTGAAACCCCTTTTATATATTAAATTTACAGCCTCCAAACTACCAGAAGGGTGCATGCATTGAGGTAAATTGGTCATTGTAAACTATCCCCCTCGGATTGGGCTTTCAGTAACTGATCAAATTATTTTATTACAAATTGGTCGTTTTGTTGAGAATATTACAACATTCGAAGGATAAAAAAGAAATTGTCAAAATTTGAAAATGGAATACTTACGTCCTTCTCTATAGTTGTGTATGTTGAATGACATCCATGCATTTTCCAATTTAAATCCCACTTTGGCTAAATTTTATTGTCAATTGTTTTTCTTTTTCTTTTTTTTTTCATTTCCTAAGAAATTTATTTGTTTATTTGATTAAAAATTGGCCTAGTATTTACATAGACATGAATAAATTGGTAATATTTGTCAAAAATTGATCAGTAAATTATATGTTTTTATTAAATATGTGTTTGTATTTTATATGTATTTTTTGAAACAAAATAGTCACCTAGAATATTATATATAGATATAATATTTGAATCCTTAAAAAACACCATGAGCATTAAATAACCAAGCAAAGGCCTATGTTTTGTATTAGGTTATCCTTTGGGCCTCCTTGTTTAATGTTAGGAGATTCTCATATTGTAATTTATCATCTAAAGTTCAATTCTTGTCCTAAAGGCATCATACGTAACATCCTTCTTTAGAGAATTCAAAGTTTATTGCATCAATTCAAAGATTATGTGATTTTTCATGTTGTTAGGCACAATATTGGTGAAGCCAACAACTTAGCAAATTGTGCTGCAATGTTGAAATTGTTGGAAAATCAAGGTTTTTGTAGATTATAGATGACTTTCCTTACTTGATAATTACTTGTGATTATTAGTTACCCTTTTATTACTTTTATTTCTTCTTCATCAAGCAATTACCAAAATAGTGAGGATCACAAAAAGACAAAGCACACAAGATATAGGCTCCATGTCAAAGAAAAACGCCTCCAAGGGGAAAACCCAGAAAGAATACTTCTCTTCTTATAGAATCAAATCAAGATGAGACTTCCAAGACCCAAATACCAAAGTCAAAGTTTCTCTCAAGCACTAAGTCAACCCTTCAACAAGATCTCTTCCAAATGAGTCAAAGTCTTCCAAAGTCAACAAAGGTCAAACTCTGTCAAAGAAGCTTCAGTCAAAATCTTGGCCATGCAATTTTAGGTCTGCAATTTCAGTCAGAAACTTCGGCCCCTATAATTCACACCAAAAACCCTAAACAACTTCGCATGTCTAGACAAAAAATATGCTTTTCCAATACTTCTTCTTCTCTTCGACTTCTTCTTCTTCATCAACTTCTCTCTCTTCCTTCTTCTTATCTTGTTGCAAATCGAACTTGATTGATTGAGTGATCCAAATGAGTCAAAGCCCCTCTCATTTATAGCCTTCTTGAGGAGTCAAATAGGCCTCTTTAGGCTGACTTCACCATGGCCCAATCGACTTGGTCTTGCAGGAGAAATTGACTTTCTAGACTAAAAAATAATGACTTGTTACTGTACAGCAAGTCCAAATGGGACGACAATACATGAAAATAATTCTTTGACTCAATAATCCCTAGAAGCATGAAGAACATGCTTTGACCCAGACATTAAGCATGAAACCCATGCTTGAACAAATAAAAACTATTTTTCTCTTTTTTAAATATAAAATACATAATGTCATGATTACAAAAGTCATTATGAAGACCGAATCTAGTTACATTTTCCAGCACTCAATCTTAACTAGGGAGGTATTCATAATTCCTTCATGAGGTACAAGGATTCTCATATTGAAGTATTCTCATAAGAAGAGTCAGATTGATAAGTCATCTTTTAAGTATCAATATAACAACCAAGATTGTCAACAAGGCCTTAACTAGTAAGCTCTCCTTATATGAGAGCATAATGTTATAAGGCTTTGTGAGACACCACACTACCTCTAAAGGTGCATACCCCATCTGGATGTTCACTAGGTATGTCCTTTTGTGACTATTCTTCTATTGGGTTCCCAATCCTCACAGAATATTGATCCTCTTTGACTACTCTTATCTTGGATGCCCTATCTCTTCCTCAAAGAGTATCGGTAAATGAGACTACTACTATCTTGTATTTCCAATCCTCAAGAAGTACCAATCTCATATGCTTATCGAATCCTCTGAACCCCATTCTCTCTCCATACCCTTCACTTATACGTATGGTTGTTAGTCCTGGCCTAGTACATGACACATGAATAAGAGAATATAATGTCCATCATCACTCCCTCTCAATTAGGGAGGAGATATCCACCAAACCAAGCCTTCTTCTTAAGTACTCAAGCTTCTTTTTTGAAAGTTCCTTTGTTAGAATATCAGCTACCTATTCATTTGTAGGAATATATTGTAGCTTCACGACCCCATATCACACCAAGCTTTTGATATAGTGGTACTTATTATTAATATGCTTCATCCTAGCATGAAACATAGGGTCCTCCGTCAACCTTGTGTAACTTTTGTTGTCACAATGTATACTTGTAGGGCTTAGTGGTCCTTCAAATAAATATGATAGCAACTTTTTGAGCCAAACAACCTCTCTGTAAACTTCACTTGCAGCAACATATTCAGCTTCAACACTACTCAAAGCAATAGTATCTTCCTTCTTGCTCATCTATGAGATCATGGAAAATCCCAAACTAAAGCATCCACCTATAGTGCTTCTTCCATCTATCTCACTTCCACCCCAACCAAATTTTTTATATCCCAAAAGTTGGTTCTCATTACCAGCATATCTAAGGTAGCGATGCATTGTCCCACGAAGTTACCTTAGGATGTGTTTGGTTGCTATATAATGATCATGATTTGGTTCCATATGAAATTGACTGAGTACATTTAATTCAAAATAAATGTCGCGTCTTGTATTCATAAGATACAGTAAGGAACCAATCAATTGTCTATAATATGCAGGATCCACCAGACTATATTTTGAACTCCTCGACTTCTTTAGATTAGTGATCCTAGGAGTTGTCATTGTCTTACTATCCATCATGCCAAATTTGTGTAGTATCTTGATCACATATTTTACTTGACCAAGATATATTTCACCAGGTTTCTGCCAAATCTTTAGTCCCAAATAATAGTGCATAAGCCCAAGATCCTTCATGTAAAATTTTGTTGCCAATTGCTTCTTTCATTCCTGAATTTGATGTTCCACACTTGTAACAAGTATATCATTCACATATATAAGTATGATCACAGGTTCATCCTTGACCACTTTGATGTAGAGGTTAGGATCTACATAACTCTTGACAAAACTAAGTCTCAATAGGTATGCATCCATTCTAGCATACCATGCTCTAAGTGCTTGCTTCAAGCCATATAGAGCCTTATTCATTTTGCAAATGTGTGTCTCCCTCTTATGGATGTAGAAATTTTGAATAATATGACACTTATTCACAGAGATTATCCCGATTATACACTATTGCGGAATACATGCATAATACATAACCTCCTTTACGTTGATCATCAATTTAGCAGCATTAAAAACAATGAAACATAAATCGCATGCACACATTAACACAATATGTAACCCGGGGAAAGCATACAACTGAAAACCCCACACTATCTATATATTATAATGATTGAGAACATGTAACAATACATAGTACAATACTCCTCGCAAGTACTCAATACTATCTCCACCTGTTACACACAAACTAGCTCAAATCTGATGCCTCAAATCTCCTCCACTGTTTGCCTGCCTCCACTGCACAATCCTGCATGAGAATACTGATGAATGGCTGAACCAAACTCGTATTTCCTTGGCTAAACCACGCAATCCTCATTGGCATTACTCAATCCCATTGATTGTGCAAGATCTCATGCACAACTATAGTCACAACTGATAGCAATCTCAACCTCTAACACATGTCTCCACTGAACTGTCCATGCACTGAGTTAACTGATGTATTCTTTAGTTTCTTTATGAGTTAATAATTAGTGAATTAATTAACAATTAATTCACATCACTCATCACTAGTGTATTCTACAGGTATACTAAATACAACTAGTTCAACTGAACACAACTCCATCAACTCCTCAATCAACTCCACCAAACTCAACCACATGAGTTCTAACTGAAGTCCACCATGCAATAGCTCAACTGACTCATAGGAAAAGCGTATTTCCTTTTGATAGCTGCATGTGCCACATCTGTAGCTCAAACTGAAGTGCTCCAAGAGGATAAGATAATGTTTATAGTCTAAATATTATTATGAGCTAATAATATTTGACTGTTTCTATTTTTAGCCTGGCAGTCTAAAAATAGACTCCGCCCATATGTCTAAAAATAGAAGTCCATCTATTTTTACCAACATGACCAATCATCCATAAACAGCATCCTGCAACTCATAGACCATGATCCATATGTCTAAAAATAGACATAGTCTAAAAATAGACTTTGTGCCAAAAATAGCCTGCGGGCCCACTTAGTGAAGGCAACTTCTTTTCACTAAGCTCCATCATCTTGTTGCATTCTCAACACTCCCTCTCAACAAGATATGTATTATCAGCAACCCCTATCCTGCCTCGGTGGTATTCTAATTTTGTCCTGGTGAGCGCCTTCATCAAGATATCAGCGTCCTGATCCTCCGTTGGAATGTATGAAAGTAACATGATTCTTCGTTGCACACAATCTCTGATATGATGGTACCTGATGTCGATGTGCTTGGATCTATCATGAAATACTAGATTAGATGAGAGTTTAATGCAACTCTGGTTATCACAATAAATCACTGTAGGCTCCAAGTGAGAACCGAACAACCTGACTAGGATCTTCCTCATCCATATAGCCTCGCATGCAGCCAAACTTGCCGCCATATACTCGGCCTCTGCTAAACTGAGTGCCACGGATCTCTGCTTCCTGCTGTACCAAGAAACTGTTGTCGACCCGATACTGAAGACCCCTCCAAATGTGCTCTTTCTGTCCGTTGGGCTCCCTACCCAATCTGCATCCGTGAAGCCACATAGCTTCACCTCATCCTCCTGTCTATACCACAATCCATATCCCAATGTGCCTCTGAGATAATGCAATACATGCTTGCTTGCCTTCCAGAAGAGCTTGGTTGGCTTAACCATAGCTTGTGAAAGCTGGTTAACAGCATAGCATATATCGGGTCGTGTATTGACCAGATACATAAGCGACCCCACCAACTGTCGATAAACAGTGGCATCCACTACTTCTGCTGAAATAGCATCCTCCTTCCTCCAACCTCCAGGAAGAGGAGTATCAACAGGCTTGCAGCCATCCATGTTGAACTTCTCCAGTATCTCCCGGGCATACTTACCCTGAGAAAAAAATAGTCCATCACTGTGCTGCCAAATTTCCGATCCCAGGAAATAATGAAGGAGGCCCAAGTCCTTCATCTCAAACACCTTAGCAAGATCATCCTTGCATGAAAGTATCAACATCTCATCACCTGTTAGAATCAAATCATCTACATAAAGTACAATGATTAGCAACTTACCCTCCACCACAATCTGGTATAGGTTAGGATCCGCCTCACTCTTGGAGAATCCAAGTCCGGTGAAATAGCTGTCTATCCATGTGTACCAAGCACGTGGTGCTTGTTTCAACCCATATAGCGCTCTCTTGAGCTTGCACACATGTGACTCGCCACTGAAGATCTCAAAACCTTCGGGTTGCTCTATGTACACCTCCTCCTCAATGACTCCATTGAGGAACGCAGTCTTCACATCCATCTGATGAATGTGCCATCCCATTTGCGCTGAGAGAGCAAGAATCGTCTATATGGAACAATACCTTGCGACAGGTGCAAAGGTCTCCTCGTAATCGATCCCCTCTATCTGTTAGAAGCCCCGGGCAACAAATCTTGCCTTGTACTTCTCCACACTCCCGTCAGCTGCCTGCTTCACTTTCTAGATCCATCTCGAACCCACCACTGATTTTCCTTCTGGTCTTGGGACAATCTCCCATGCACTGTTTCTGACAATCGAATCATACTCTTCCACCATGGCGTCTACCCATGCGGGATCCTCCACAGCTTCCTCGAAAGAGGATGGCTCAGTCACGACACATTTTCTCACAAGAGCCATGTATCCAGTGTACCGATCAGGTGACTGTCTCTGTCTACGTTGAGCTGTAGGTGGTCCTACAACCTTCTCTACATCTTGAGCCAGTCGCTCAACTTCTATAATGCGCTTTCGCCCTCTGATGTTTGGCGCTGCATGAGTGGTCTCTTCCACTCCATGAACTTCGTCCTATGGCTGATCCACGTCCTGAAGCTCATCCTTAGGAACTAATAGCTCCTCATCTGCATGCAAGTGTGGCTCCCTCTCAAGCGAACACTTCATGGCTTTCTCCTCCTGAAATTTTATATCTTGTCGCACAATAGTCTTGCGACTATCTGGAAAATAGACATGATAGTTGTGGGGCGTATCAGTGTACTCCACAAATATCCCAACCTCTGCGGTCGGCTCCAGCTTCTTCCTGGCATCCTTCGTCACATGCATGTAAACGTTAGAACCAAAAATCCTCAAATGAGAAAGATCAGGCCTCTTACCATAATAATCCTCCTCGGGTGTACTCATGCCAAGTATCCTGTGAGGACAACGGTTCTGCACATATACTGAAGTATTGCATGCTTCCGCCCACAAGTGAAGGGGTAGGCCCTGATCATGCAACATCACCCATGCAACACCCACAATCGTTCTGTTCTTCCTCTCAGCAACCCCATTCTACTGTGGGTTATGGGGAGCTATGAGCTCTCTTCAAATCCCTTCTGCGCTGCATAAGTCCTTGAACTCGCCATAGATGAATTCACCACCATTGTCACTCCTAAGAGCCTTCACCTTCTTCCCAAATTCCTTCTCGACCAGTGCTTTGAACTCACAGAACTTTGAGTATGTCTCGCTCTTCTTCTGCATGAAGAAGATCCAGCACTTTCGAGAGAAATCATCAACAAATATCACATAGTACCTGTGCTTTGCTGTCGAAGCTACTGAGAAAGGTCCACACACGTCTGTGTGAATTCTCTCAAGGATCGTCGTGGCGCGACTATCCTTCTCGTGAAAGGTGGCTTTCACAAATTTTCCCAAAGTACACCCCTTGCACTGATCTGACTGCGCAATAGTGCCTTTAGGAAGCGCTGTAGTAATCTGCTGCAGTATCTTCAAGGCTCCATGGTGAAGGTGACCCAATCTCCTGTGCCACAAATCACCATCATCCCGGCTCACCAATCCTTCTGCCTTGCATGCCATTGCTGCGCAGCCAGCTACATGCAACTGATAAAGGTTCCTGACTCGAACCCCTATCTTCCGGGTTTCTCCAGTTGTCTTACTGCGTAGGAAAGCCTTTCCCTCGTGGAAAACAACATCATATCCCTTGTCTTCTAACATCACCACAGAGATAAGATTCTTCTTCAATCCTAGAAAATGCATCACTTCCTTCAATATGAAGGGTTTACCAGACTCCCTCTCAAAGGAAATGGTACCGATACCGGTCGCACTGTATCTACCATCATCGCCCATCTCGATGTGCATTCCAAGATCTTTCTCCTGCAGATCAGAAAACAAATCTCGATCTCCTGTCATGTGAAAAGACACACCACTATCCAAGAACCATACTAATTCCATCACACTTGATACCAAGCATGCGATCAGTGAAAAATCAAGCTCAAATTGCGAGGCTAAAGCCTCTCCCACTGCAGATCCAGCAACTTGCTTATTTTTCTTCTTCTGCGGACAGTTTGTGGCATAATGTCCGTGCTGGTGACAGTGAAAGCACTTCACCTTGGACATGTCCTGCTTCTTGCCTTTCGCACAGGAATGAGAAGCTTTCTTGTTCTTCCCCTTCTTTTATTTGGTAGCCAAAGCGCAATTTTCTTCATCAGTTGCCTTTGATGAAGATCCGTCCCTGGTATTCCGCCTGATCTCCTCTTGCACAAGATCCAACCAAAGTCTCTCCCATCCTAGAAATTTCTCCCGACCATTGACAGAGTCTTGATAGGAATGCCAACTCTTTGGAAGACCAAGAAGAGCTAAGCTCACCAAGTCCTCATCATAGACAGTCACCCCCACACTTCCCAGCTCATCCCCGCATTGGGTGAACTTCGTGAGATACTTGGGTATACTGTTGCCTTTCTCACACTTAATGTTTCTAAGTTTATCCTTGAGCGCCAACTTCCTCTGGTCGCTCTTGCTTTGGAATAATTCTGTCAATGCTTTCCACATCAAGTATGGAGAAGCCTTTCCATGTAGGCTGGACACAATGTGATCCTTCACGCCCTCCAACAAAATCCTTTGACACTTTGCTGTCTTCTTTTGCCAAGCATCAACGTGAGCAGCATCAGTAGGCTTTGGGACATTAGCATCGATGAACTCCTTCAGCCCATTATCATCTAACACCGCCTCCATCCTGTATTTCCATGCAATATAATTCGAGCTGCCCTCAAGGGCATACTCCAATCGCAATCCGTTGAAAGACATTTCAACTTCGACACCAAGAAAACTCTGCTGCAAATTTTAATTCCACCAGCTCAAAACTCAACCGCTTATGATCTAAAATTCGTGAGAACAAAGTATTTCTCGTACAGAGATTGACTGTATGGGCATTCACCAGATATCTCACCTTCCAAAAGAAGGATGAATCTAGAGGCTACCTGGCCCGATTACAGACTCTGCCTGAAGAAATAAAATGTAAACACTTTCTGAATAATAGATCTAATGATCAACTCTGCTCTGATACCATGTAGAAATTTTGAATAATATGACACTTATTCATAGACATTATCCCGATTATACACTATTACGGAATACATGCATAAAATTTTGAATAATATGGCACTTATTCATAGACATTATCCCGATTATACACTATTACGGAATACATGCATAATACATAACCTCCTCTACGTTGATCATCAATTTAGTAGCATTAAAAACAATGAAACATCAATCGCATGCACACATTAACACAGTATGTAACCCGGGGAAAGCATATAGCTGAAAACCCCACACTATCTATATATTATAATGATTGAGAACATGTAACAATACATAGTACAATACTCCTCGCAAGTACTCAGTACTATCTCCACCTATTACACACAAACTAGCTCAGATCTGATGCCTCCAATCTCCTCCACTGTTTTCCTGCCTCCACTGCGCAATCCTGCATGAGAATAATGATGAATGGCTGAACCAAACTTGTATTTCCATGGCTGAACCACACAATCCTCATTGGAATTACTCAATCCCATTGATTGTGCAAGATCTCATGCACAACTATAGTCACAACTGATAGCAATCTAAACCTCTAACACCTGTCTCCACTGAACTGTCCATGCACTGAGTTAACTGATGTATTCTTTAGTTTCTTTATGAGTTAATAATTAGTGAATTAATTAACAATTAATTCACATCACTCATCACTAGTGTATTTTGCAGTTAGACTAAATACAACTAGTTCAACTGAACACAACTCCATCAACTCCTCAATCAACTCCACCAAACTCAACCACATGAGTTCTAACTGAAGTCCACCATGCAATAGCTCAACTGACTCATAGGAAAAGCGTATTTCCTTCTGACAGCTGCATGTGCCACATCTGTAGCTCAAACTGAAGTGCTCCAAGAGGATAAGATAATGTTTATAGTCTGAATATTATTATGAGCTAATAATATTTGACTATTTCTATTTTTAGCCTGGCAGTCTAAAAATAGACTCCGCCCATATGTCTAAAAATAGAAGTCCATCTATTTTTACCAACATGACCAATCATCCATAAATAGCATCCTGCAATTCATATACCATGATCCATATGTCTAAAAATAGACTTTGCGCCAAAAATAGCTTGCAGGCCCACTTAGTGAAGGCGACTTCTTTTCACTAAGCTCCATCATCTTGTTGCATTCTCAACAATGGACTTCTAATCCTTAATGTTGTTCATTGTAAACCTCTTCATCAATGGTCCCATTCAGAAAAGTTGTTTTAACATCTAGTTGATGAATGTTCCATCTCATAGTGGTAGCCAAAGAGACAAGCGATCTTATGGTTTTATATCTAGTTGTAGGGAAAAAGGTTTCTTCATAATCAATACCTTCCTTTTGTGAAAAGCCTCTAGCTACAAATCTTGCTTTATACTTATCAATTCTCTCATATAAAACATGATTTATCTTGTATATCCCTTTGGAAGTGACTATAGATTTGTCACTTGGTCTAGGAACAATTTCACATACATCATTCTTCATAATCAACTGATATTCTTCTTGCATTGCATTCCTCCACTCTTGATGTTTAGTTGCATCTTCATAGGAGGAAGGTTCATCCTCAATGAGCTTAGTCATATAGGATTCATAACTAGAATACCTTTTAGGTCTTTTACCTTCTCTAAAGGTTCCCTTTGTTGTTGCATGTCTCTTTGCCTCTTGTAGAGTAGTCCTCAACCAAGAAGGTCACTTACAAGTTTATGGAATAAAAAATTGTTGCATAGGTTCACTAGGTCCTTCAACATCTTCATGAATTGATGTAGGATCTTGAACATTGTCATCACTTGAGATTTCTTCAAAAATGGGTACCTCTTCTTCATCAGAATCCACCGGGATCTATTTGGATTTTTTGTAAGTAACATTTTCATCAAAGATGACATCTCTACTTACTTCAATATGATGATCCTCTTTGATGTAGATTATGTTTGCCTTTGATGAAGCACTATAACCAAAAAAGATTCCTTTCATACTTGTAGGATCCAATTTCTTCCTCTTTTCCTTTGGAATGTGCATGTAAACTAGACATCCAAATATTTGAAGATGATCCACTTTTGGTTTCTTTCCTATAAATGCTTCTTCTTCAGTCATATTGTTGAGAATCTTATGAGGAATTTGATTCTGCAAGTAGAAAATTGTTATATATGCTTCTCCCCATAAGAATTGAGGTATATATTGATCATGTAGCATGGCTCTAACATATTCTTAAATTTTTTTGTTCTTCCTTTTAGCCACACCATTTTGTTCAGGATTATAAGGAACAATTAACTCCCTCTTGATCCCTACTTTCTTGTAAAATTCTATAAGCTCTTTGGAGGTATATTCTACACCATTATCAGACCTAAGGGTCTTGATATTTCTTTTTGTAATACTCTCTACTTCATTCTTGAATTGAAACTTCTCAAATACTTTATCTTTGTTCTTGAGAATATATATCCATATTTTCCTAGAGTAGTCATCAATAAATGTTACATAACATTGATGTCCTCCAAGATATTTTATTGTCATAGGTCCACACACATCAGAGTGTATGAGATCCAAGATGTCCTTGGATATTGTATCACTTCTTGCAAAGGGTTTCTTCACATTATTTCCTAGAGAACATCCCCTATATATCCCTTCATGTTCTTCCTTCAATTCAAGAATGTCAGTGACCATTTGATTTAGAGATGGAAAAACATTGTAGTGAAGTGTCCATAACTTCTATGCCATAATTCAGAAGGGCTAATATATACGTGTACTAGGGATTTAGGGAGAGGTGTAATAAGTATATACAAAGTATCCTCATGAATACCAATTATCTTAGCATGTTCAATACTAGAGCCCTTTCCCCAAACCAAGACTTTACCATCAACAAAAGCAATATTATCACCTTTATCTTCTAGGAAATAAACAGAAAGTAAACTTTTCTTCAAACCTAGAACGTAGAGTATAATATTGAGATGAATGCTTCCACCAGTCTCTAGCTCCAGCGAAGTAGATCCAATTCCTTTCACAGGGTAGCTCTTCTTATCTCCAAGTAGAAGAAGTTCCTTTTGACAAAGTCTGGAGTTGAATGTATTCACCTATCATATGTCAAGAAGCTCCACTATCAATAACCCATATATTATCATCCTTAAAAGTTCCTAAGAGAGCGAAGAAGAAAATTCCATCCATCACTTCCTTTTCTAGCTTGGAGATGTTATTTTTTATGTTTATAAAAGGGGTCCTAAGAAACTTGAAACCTTTCTTCATAAGTCTTTCCATTGAGAAGAAAGAGTAGATGACAGCTTCTAGATCTTCAAAAAAAGTGCCAACTAAGATGTGATATTCAATCTCCTTCCTACACCTTAGCTCTGATAGCTTGTTGGGAAATCAAGGTTCTTGTAGATTATAGTTGACTTTCCTTACTTGATAATTACCAGTGATTATTTGTTGGCATTTTATTATTTTTATTTATTCTTCACCAAGCAATTATCAAAACAGTGAATATCACAAAAAGACAATGTACACAAAATATAGGCTCCAAACCAAGGAAAAACCCTTCCAAGCAGAAAACTCAAAAAGAATACTTCTCTTCTTATATAATCAAATCAAGATGATACTTCCAATACCCAAAGACCAAAGTCAAAGTTCCTCTCAAGCACCAAGTCAGCGCTTCAACAAGATCTCTTCCAAATAAGTCAAAGTCTTCCAAAGTCAGAAAAGGTCAAACTCTATCAAAGTAGCTTCAGTCAAAATCTTGTACCTGCAATTCTAGGTCTACACTTTTAGTCTACAACTTCAGCCCCTGCAATTCTCACAGAAAGCCCTAGACAACTTCGCATGTGTAGTGAGAAAAGATGATCTTCCAAGACTTCTTCTTCTCTTTGACTTCTTCTTCTTGTTCTTTATTTTCTCGCTCTTCCTTCTTATCTTGTTGCAGATCGAACTTGATTGAGTGAGTGATCCAAATGAGTCGAAATTTCTCACATTTATAGTCTTCTTAAGGAGTCGAATAGGCCTCTTTAAGTCAACTTCACCATGGCTGCACTAACTTGGAGTTGGAGGAGAAATTAACTTTCGAGACTAAAAAATAATGACTTTCTTTTGTTATAAAAAGTCCAAATGGGACTACAATACATGACAAAAATTATTCTTTGATTCAATAAGCCCTAGAAGTATGAATAAAATGCTTTGACCTAGACTTTAAGTATGAAACCCATGCTTGAACATTTTTTTTTTAATATAAAATATACAATATCATGATTACAAAAGTCATTATGAAGACTGAATTTAGTTACATTTAAAAAAAAAAACACAAGCGTAGATCTTGATCAAAAAGATCCAACATTATTCCCCAATCCCTTAATGATGAGTGTCATATTTATTTGACCCACCTAGGCACTTTTCTCTTGGTTAGGTATCTGTGCTAATGAGGGAATTTTAAAATGTTGGTAGCACTATATTATGAAGACAAGGAGCTTTGTTGTTTTAAGGCATATTGGAAGAACCCCTATCATCATATTGAAGTTTAAGTTGCAATCCAAGGGTACGATCTTCCTATATGAGGATTTTTTTTCATGATCCATTAGTATGAGTGACAGGGGGGGATTATTTCACCTAGTGCCAGAATTTATCGTGATTTTGTATCTGCAATGATGAATATAAGATGTTGGGACAGGGTCCCCTGGGGTCAATTTTGTAATCATTTTCGTTATCTATGTAAATTCTCCACATTTGGAGGAAGCAGAGCGCGAAGGTCATAGTAGTCAATGGGGTTTTAGGAAGGTCAAAGCCCCTTAGTTTGTTAGTATTTAAAGATTTTTGTGACCCGCCCATGGTTTGTGAACCATGGTAATGTAATGGAAGAAGCTGTATAAAGGAGTCATAGCGAGTCATAGGAGGTAAGCTAAGAATTGAAGATCTATGTATGGGAAAGTAATCTAAGGCAAAAAAGTTTGTTTTTTGTACTTAGGCGAAGGGGAAGGCTCCTGCAGCTGTGTGCGCGGAGAGCTTGGTAAGTCTGCAGCTGAGTGCACGGCCCCTTGCAGATGTGTGTGCAGGGAAGAAAGAGTCTATAACCAAAGGATTGATCATAATAAATACTATTTTGGATCCATATTTGTGTATCTGTGATTTTTTGTTTATTTATGCATTTTTGTGTATTCGCTCTATTTTCTGTAATTATCTGAAGAAACACTTAATTGGTGCACGAAAGAAATAAATCTACTAGTTTACTTAATGATATGAATGTTTAAGGCAATCAACGCAGGGTTAGAATATGTTCTCCGTAATTTACTATGATTTCCACATTTTAAGGGTTAGGGTTCGCGAAGGTTGGGATAAAGCCCTAGAAGTAACAAAAACCCTTCACATAGACCTCTGGATGCTGAAACCTAGTTCTGTCATCCCCTAATACTGCTTCAGGTGATACTGCAACCTGCACTACACGGGTTGTTGCCGAAAGGGCCAGCAGTGAAGGGTTTTGTTGGTTGGCGCAACTAACTCTGAACCTAGGTCCAAACCCCCTCAAGCCAACAAATGGTTCCATTGTTAGTACAAGGATCTGTATGAGGAATATGTGATGTTGAATAAATGGTTTCCAAATAAGAAGGAAACTGAGAAGTTGA
Organism: Pinus tabuliformis; assembly: GCA_031772625.1. Taxonomy (NCBI): domain Eukaryota; kingdom Viridiplantae; phylum Streptophyta; class Pinopsida; order Pinales; family Pinaceae; genus Pinus; species Pinus tabuliformis. Next base: position 861,728,151 of record CM062814.1, on the reverse strand, counting down.
TAGATCAGAATCTGCACGAATTTGCAGCCCAAGAAAACAAGAATTCGTGCATGTTGAAGGAAGAGTGATTGAATAGATACCTATATATCGATGAGCATGATATATTCTTCTGCTCTTTTCCATGCAAATTACACTTGTGGTTATCTAAATTCACGGACAGTCAAGGTATGTGGAAGTTGGACAACCCTATTGTGTGGACTCCAAAGTTGGTAAGGCATCTGGAAGCTTTAGAAAACAAGATCGCGAGGGCTGTCGATTACTAGATCGATAGCACTTTGGGTGGATTCATCACTGATTTCGCGATATATACATATGTAAGTTATAGCAAAGTTGAATGATGATTATTCAAAGGACCAAGAGGTAAGTATCTGAAGTCCCTGATAACTTGGATTAAAATGCTATTGTGCAAGAAAAGGGTTATGCCATTAAATTAATGTTTAGAAGAGATATGATGGGAGCTTGACAGTGGAAAAATGTTCAAAGGAAATCTAGATTTAGGTGCTGGGTACAGTCCTATGTTAGGAGCGTCTGATAGTGACGAAGAAATCATTTTTCTGAGGACACCTCTAGGTGCGCTGCAGACGGTAAAGTGGGGTATCGAGGGGATACCAAATCCATCCACTCCACCTCCACCATCACCTCCGCCTCACACACCTACACCTATACCTCCACCTCCACCTCCACTATTCAACATGGCGAATGAGATGAAGATGTCCATATTCAAGGGTCTGGGGGTAGAAGACTCTGAACAATTTTGGTTTGTAGCAGATATTGTGTGGAAGTCACAACAGGTTACAGATGATGATTTGAAGAAAGTGCAACTAGTTACAACACTGCAAGATAGAGAACTAAGCTAGTATATTAAGTATTGTTCGTCTCATACAAATGTAAGACTGGACGAGATGAAGAAGGTGCTCAATAATGAATTCAAGAAGCTTAAGTCACAAACGCAGTCAGTGACGGAGGTCAAAAAGATCTAGCAGAAGGTGAATGAGTTTGCATGGGAGTTTGATCAAAGGTTGAAATGTTTGTTGCAGCAGGCTAATATGCATATCACAGATGATCAACACAAGGGCGGGTACATTGCTTTGCTATTTCCCCATTTGAGATTGACACTGTCACAACAGAATATTGGGACACAGGCAGAGGCTTTAGAGGTTTCTATGAAATTAGAAGCCTCACCCATTTAGGATACGAATATGGGAGTGCAGCAGATTTAGTCACAGCTGGCTAGCCTGCATATGGAATTGCAGAGCCTCAAGAAGGGAAGATAAGTCTAGAATGAGGTCTGCGTAGAAGTGTGGTGTTTGAAATGTAAGGGCCATGGTCATGATAAGGATCATTGTCCAGTATACCAGAATTATCTTGTTGGAGGGGGTCTCGTCCGCTTTAAACCAGAGACCACCGCTAGACCATGTACGGGAGTGGTACCATGGTGCGCGATTTGTCAGGTTACAGGGAAACATATGATAGATAATTGTCATTTACTGCAGAAGTTTTTGCAGACTCCACATCAGTGGTTCTGTAATTTATGTAAGTCTGTGGGTCATGACGAGCACAATTGTCAAAGTTACAAATTAATGATGGACAAAAAACCAACATATAGAGTACAGATGGAGGCTAGTCCTCAGGATCAAGGCACAACTACAACACATGAAGGATTTTAGGGAGGAGGAAGAGGACACGGAGGAGGGGCAGGAAGAGGTCGTGGCCAAATCATTTGTTACAATTGTGGAGAACCAAGTCACTTTGCACGTGATTGTTAGAATCCAACGCACTCCTCATGTCAATATTGTCACCAGTTTGATCATGTTATATAAGACTGCCCTATGCTCATCGCGAAGATGCAATAAAATAAGACTCAGACTCAGCAGCCTACCCAAAACATCTAGATGATGATATCTAAACCGCGCGAAGAGGGTCCTAGTGTTAATATTGTCACGTGAAGTGGCATAGATACGAGGGAGGATAAAGGGAAGAAACCAGAGGTGGATGTATGGGTTCGCAAGGCTATTGATAAGGAGACTGGATTCTATGTAAGTAAGGTAAGGAGGCGTTTATGGAAGAAAAAAGGAGCTTCACGGATGAGGGAGCTTCTACATCAAGGACTCAAAGCACAGGAAAATCTGAAGATACCAGTACTACACAGGAGGCAAACCTGTCATTATTAGCATCATTTTTAAAAACCTGCATGAAGCTCCTAAGGGATAAGAAGTTAGTAGAAGGAATGCAAGAATTGATAGATAATTGCACTAGTAAGAATAAGCCTCTTCCATAACAGCGTGCAGTACATAAGGTGGGAAAAAGTAAGAAAAGGACGGGTTTTGAAATGAGATTGACTTCCTAGATTGGAGAATACGAAATGGACCAAGTAATTCTTGATTTAAGGTCTGATGAAAATGTTCTACCAAAGAAAACTTGGGAACGAATGGGAAGACCAACACTACAGTGGTCCTCGATTCAGCTGAGGATGGCAAATTAGTAGAAGATTATTCCTATGGAGTGCCTACATAGAGTGACTGGGGATATTGAAGGGGCGTGCGCCATAGCTGATTTTGGAGTAATTGAAATAGTGGATGACAGTAACACGTATCCAGTGCTACCTGGAATTGATTGGGAATTGATATGAATGCGGTCGTCAACCTAAAGAATCACAGTATGACATTCGAAAATACATAACTAAGGGTGATTGTGCCATTGGACCCAGTCGAAGGTGCTCGATATACTGAACCAGTCCGTGATTATGAGGAGGATGATGACATTGAGAAAATCTATAAGCTGACTACGCGGGATGAAGATTGGATTGACCCTACGGCGGATGGGTGAATTACGTGGGAGGACAACTCCTGTAATTCAGATTCAGATGAGGAGACTGAACACTAGAAAAATAGGTTGCACGAGGTATCGTCATTGCGATGCAATAGGCTTACGAAGTCACTCCGATGTGTATCCACTGAGGTATACGATTTACCGCATTATGATTGTTTAGAAGATGTTAATTTATTTCTGGATAAATTTAAAAGGGATGTACCAGAGGAACATCAGGCATTAGACCTCATGCTGAGAGCTACGCCTACCAGATGGTGGGGTACGCATAAAAACTGCTTTGAAGACTGGAAGGAATATCGACGGATGATGAAGTTATGATTTGGATATGCCAATACCTGCATTACGGAGAAATACACAGGGAAGGATGATTTGCACGAACATCTAGCTTGATGGATGAAATATTGGGGAGAAGAACCATAGTTAGAATGGGTTCATATGTTCTTCCATACTTTGGATACGATTCCGATGAATTGGAATTTGGAAACGGAGTTGCGGCATGGAACTGTAGAATGGGATGTTCTGAAGGAAATTTTTCTGTTAACTTTTAGCTTTGAAGGTGGATTTGAATGTATTGACGAAGCGTTACAAGAGATCAAAGCTGTAATATTTTGAATTCCTAAAGAACCTATTGCATGGGTACAACAAGATTGGAGCACACATCAGTGCCATTCAATCGAATGTTACAATGTCACCACTAAGGAAGGCGAAGAAACCCTAGGTACATCAATATTCCTAAGTCAGAAAGATGACGCGAAGTCACCGGGCCTTAAGTGGAAGTCCTGATATCTCACAACCTTTGAAGAACAAGTAGGTGAATATTGGATCAAAAGCACAGCCGAAGTTTGGAAACATAGGTGATTATTGGGACAAAGATACTATGGACAAAGTCATTGGAGTTGGGGCCACGAGGCTCCTAAACATGTTGTGGGTGTCGTAGTTCAGTTGCACCACTATTAACATAGTATCTGTGCACCAATTGCTGACACCAGTGCACGATGGGTGCCTCTAGTTGGGAGGGCCCATCCCAATCACTGACATGATGATCCACTGCATAATGCTATTTCCATCCCAAGGAGTGGACCCTACGGAAGCTTTCATAGGAAAGTCACAGGAAAATAATTTGGCAGACCAAATGAAGAGTGAATTTAGTTTGGTCAAGAAATCGTGCGGATATTCCATTCAGTCCATATCAGATGGCGCGGTGCATTTTGCTGCACAGATCTTGGCTGGTAAGATCATGAGGAAGTGTTGCACCAATGAAGTGTTGGCGCTAGTCGTTTCTTTGGCTACATAGTGCAGCAAAGGGGTCCAGTATAATTGGGCTCAATATTTATGCCATGAATTTTTGGAGGACTGCAAAGAGGCACATGATGATGGCAATTTGTTCCACTACGCATGGTTGTTGCTATTTATCGCATTGGTGGCCTGGAGGACACCTGAAGGAATCCAATTCCCTCTACGGGACTCAAACTTACTTGAGGCCATGAAGTTCTCTTTGTTATGGGCTACCAAAGACCCTGCTCGAGTGATGGAGACAAATATATTATGGGTCTTGTTCGATTCATAGCTAAGGATGGTGATTAACCAGCAGCCAAGGTTATCACCTAGTTTGCATGAGCAGTACACCAATGTCACGGAATTCAAGGAAAACTTCCATAATCTGTACATTTGCACGAAGAAGGATGCTCAAGGGATATGGTACAAGTTGCCATATTTAGCCGCCGAATATGACATTATAGGGTTGGTCTGTAAGTGACCAAGCGACTGGCTAAACCCCGCTGATGTCAGCGCAGGAACATGTAAGGTTGTTGAAGGTGAAGCGATGACAACAATAGAAAAGAAGAAGGAAGCACAGAAGGCTTCCGCTAGAGAGAAGGTCGTGACAAGAGAAAAGGTCACGTAGTAGAAAGAAGTTGTTGCAAAAGAAGCTACTGAGAAAGAAGTGGTTTCCAGGGGAAAAGAAGCTACAAAGGAAAAGACTACGTCGCAGGCCACCATAGACCTCGGTGAGACAGACACTGAGTGCACAAACGTAAATGAAGATATAGAGGAAGAAAAGGAAGGGGGCGCAGGCTTGGAGTCCCCCTTTGTCTTCAAGAAGAGGAAGAAAAGAAGCTCGACAAGGCCAGATAAGAAGAAAAAATTAGATAAAGCAGCGGGCGTGATGGCTTTGGTCCTCATAGAGGGGGACCTGGATGAAATTGGAGATGTGGTCCGTGGTGCAATGACGAATCTTATGAGCCACTTTGAAGTGGAGTACTAGCAAATGCTCAGTAAGGTACAATAGGGCCTGCGAGAATCACAGGTCCAAACAGGGCTCATTCAAGTGAGTGTGGGATAGGTGAGCAGGAAGCAAGAAAGCCTGAATCAAGCGAGTCGGTTAGCCCAGGAAGTAGAGATTACACTGGATCTACACACAGTGTAGTTTCCATAAGCGTCTCTGTGTGGCAACTCAGCCGAAGAGAAGGCACACCTACTACATATGAAGAACCAGAGTCTAAATCTCGTCGCGTTTCCCATTTATAATCTACACGAGCTGCACCAAGGGGTGTCAAACAAACTCAAGATTCGGGAGCAACACGCGTTGCTGGTTATTAACGAGGTAAAAACCAATAACCAACAGATCTTTGAGGGAAAGGCACAGACCATCAAGGAAAAGGAGGAGGTAACAACGCGAAGCCAACAGCTAGAAGCAGCTATTGCACAGGCCTGTAGTGAGCTTACAAAGCTTCAGATTCCGACTAAAGTGGCCTTTGCAGAGAAAATTCAGAAGCTGGCCACCGCAATCAAAGAGTCTGAGGAAGAAATCAGCAAAGTCAGGTTTGAGCTGCAGCTGCAAATCTCAGAGCTCCAATTAAATTTGCAGCCCACTACCCCTCCCAAAGTCAGAGTGCAGCATGGAGATTCTATTGTAGGTTTTAACCCTGTATAGAAATTACCTGCATACGAATTCTAAAACATAGAAAATAAACAATGCGAGAACATAACACATAAAACACATATACACAGAGATTTTCCCCTGGATCCCAAAACCGGGACTACCAGCTTGATTTTTTTCATTATATTCCTTTCAATGTTACAATACATATTTATACATTGTTGAGTCCCAAACCTGCACTTCCCTATATACCCTTTCAGCCTTCTTTTTCCATTTACTTCATCCACCAAGCTGTCAAATCATTGCATATTAGTCTAAAAAGAGCTTATGAAATGGTTTCCTAACTATGTTTATGATTGTTGTTTGATTTAGATTTTTGTTCAAGAAGCTGCGGAAACTTGTCACTTTCCGCAGCCAGCCCAAGTTTCCGCAGCCATTTTGTTAAAGGCTATGCTACAGGTGTCCAATGGAGAAACCGGCCACATGGGTAAGCTGCAAGTGATGTGTACATGGAGTGTGTCCCCTCAGATCAGCCAAATCACTCATAAACGGTCGCGGTCAACAATGGTCAAAGGAAGGGCCAAATGAGGAGTTTTACGGTGGCACGACTCTGTTTTGCCCACGTGAAGGTTTGCGTGGCACGATCCTTAGTTTCCGGAGGTACTGGCACACCTGGAGAGTAGCCTGTGAACTGAATCAAGCAGCCACCACTCCATGAATTCAACTGTCATGATGACCATCACACTAGATCTCGGGTCAAGGAGATTTACGTGTCTCTTGGCAACATAAATCTAGGAATTAGTTGCAGCACCTTTTCCTTATAAATAACGCGTTGATATACGCTGAATAGTTAGTTTTTGGAAATGTAATTTTGACTGTTGTCATCAGCCCACTGTACTGCGTTCACTTTGCTTTATTTCTACACTTTAAATACATGAGAAGACAGTTTTTCTAAATCTGATTTGTGACTAAATGATTGACTGGCCGAGGTTGCAGAGGGCCCCTGTACACCAAAGCTTTGTATAGTTTCTTACTTGCTTTCATTTACTGTTTTTTAAATCATTGTTTGTATATATATTGTGTTGTTCTGATGTTCATTGCTGTCTATATTTCCTTTATGTTTTCTTTTATAACTATTAGCTAATCAGTGCTTCTTTTACAGGTTTTGTTGTAGGTAGCCCGGGCAGATTTACATATTTTTTTGATAACTACTGACATGAGATCATCTTGTCCTTTCTGCTGATTTTCATTTCCTGAGTTTAATTCCAGCACTGTCATTTTTCAAATTGTGTTTTGCTTATTTACTTTTCTGCTACTTAGACATCATATTACTCATCTGTTTATGATTTCCTTTCTATAGTCAAGTGACTCTATTAGTAAGGAATCAGAATATTTCTTATTGTAGTATGATTTAGTTTGCTTTCCTGCAAGTTAGAGATTGAATTACTTATGTCATTTTCAAGAGTTGAAATATGAATGAGTAGTTAAATCTTAGTTTCCTTTTATGCAATTTAATTTCCTACAATTTAGATATCATATTACTCAGCTTGTTTATGATTACTTCCTATAGACAGATTGAGTTGAAGGGTGAAGGATCAGAACAGGGGTTGAAGTAGTGTGATTTAGTTGCTTTGCTTTCAGTCTTTGAGTTGCTTTAAGTTCAGTTTTTACTTTCTTTTTCATACAGCAGTAAGGACACTAGGCCATTGTCAATAGTTCACTGTTTTGGTACATTTACTTCCTTTTGAGAATTGATTTCTTTACAGTTAGTTTGAAGCTTTCTTTTTGAAAACTTTTAAGTTTGGAAAATCACTGTAGAAATCACCACTACCATCCATACTTAACTTTCAATTTCGCCATCACACACTAGGGAATCCATAGAAGATAAACCCAAAAACAAACTAAAAAAATCAAAAATGACAAAAGACTAAGAAAATGGTTATCTTGTACATATAGTACACCTCACTTCATCAGTTTACGAATCCCAGATTGACATTTTAATTAGAAATTTAGAACACTCTAAATTGACAAAAAAAATTGGCGTTGTTGCCGGGGAAGTGAAACTAGGTAGCCAATTTCTTAAAAAAAAATAAAAAATAAATAAATAAATAAAAATTCAAGAAAGGAAAATTGATAACCTCTCAAAGTATGCTCTCCTCTTGCACTTAGCGTGATCTGGAGGATCAGAAAAGAGAAAGTTAATGGTTTAATAGTTTCTTGAGTATGATCTCTTCTTGCACCTAGAGTGACCTGGAAGATCAGAAAGAGAATTATTAGCCTGACTTGAAGAAAAATAAAAATGACATGCTAAGAGCAAGAGATTCTAGGGGAAGGTTTTTAGCTAGAGTCAAGAGTTTGATTTTCACAACTCCATCTACTTCAAGGAATAGACAAGGGACACCTCCATCATCTCCAACCCACACTCCTAGCCCTAGGATTCCTGGAATTCAAGAGGCAGTAGTTGAGTTAGGAGACTCTTCCACACCATCCATCAAATCTGAATTAGGAAAAGATCCTTTCTTTCCTTCTACAGGGAGACACATTGTAATTGAAGAAGTAGAATCACCTGAGGAAGAAGAGGGAGAAATTCCTCCTCGTTCGCCATTAGTAGAGGAACCAGAGGACTCTGAAATCTCTTAGGAAGCTATCATGACAGAGGAGGTAGTTAACGGATTTGGTAGAGGTAGAGGTAGAGGAGGGGGAGGAGGAAATAATGGAGGAGGTAGAGGTAACAATGGGGGAAATAGGGATGGAGATAACTCATTTGGATTTCCTATAGTCGATGAGGATTCTCGAGCAACAATGAAAAATATTTCACCATTTGTCCTCCCAAACTTCCATGGGTTAAGAAATGAGGATCCTGAAACATTTCTATTTGAGTTTGAGGTCGTGTGTCGAACTTATGATTATCTGGAAGACTCTCAAAAACTCAAACTGTTTCCTTCAACATTGAAAGGAGCTGCTTTGAAATGGTTCATGGGATTACTCACTCAATCCATTAGGACTTGGAATGATATGAAATAAACATTTTTGGATAGATACCTGGACTATTGTATGCCCACCAACCACAAGGATGGAGTATTTAAAATGGTGCAAAGAGAAGATGAAAACTTGGAGGATTTACTTGAAAGATTCCAATACAACCTGAAAAGAGCAAAAATGAGTAACTTAGATGAGGAAACCCTGAAAGCCCTTCTATTAAAAGCCATTAGAGATGAATGGATAGATATTTTGAACATGATGGGAAAAGGAGACATATCTCAACTTCCACTTCATGATATAGCAGAGCTGTGTGTCCATCTCTCAAGAGGAAAATCTAAAACTGGAAAAGGGCCTAGAGATCCTTCTCTCATCAGAGCAAACAAATCTGCAACTGGATCAGTAAGTAGGGCTGAGATTGGCAATATGCTTGATGAATTCAAAACTGATATCTTAGGGAGTCTTAGTGAGCAACTATACACTCTTAAGATCCACAATAAGCAGAAAGCAGAAGCTGAAGCTTTAGCCATCTTTTGCCCAAAATTTAGAAAGAAACATGCTCTCAGGGAATGTCCCTTGGATGCAAAAGTTGTAGAAACATGTGCGATTTGTTCAGAGAATCATGAGACCAAGGATTGTCCTTAAATTTCTGGGCTCAAAGCTGTCTTCCAAGAAGATCCAAATACAATTGAGTCTCTTTGTTTTGTTGCAAGGAGACCTTGGCAGGGGCAACAAAACCAAGGGTTTAACAACTCTATGAACTTTCAAACCCCACCAAATTGGAATCCTTGGCAACAACCTTGGTCCCAACCTCAAAATCCTTTTCAATCATGGGTACAAGGCATGCAAAATCCTTATGGGAAATTTGCTCAATTTTATCAATATCCTCCATCTTTTCAAAACCAACAAGCCCCACAACTTCCAAATCAAAATCCACAACTATCATTGCCATTTCAAAAACAACAACAACAACAACCTTCTCAACAGAACCCAGATTCTCAACTCTTGCTTCCATTCCAACAGAAGTCAAATCAACTTCCTTCCCATCCATTGCCGAACCCCAATAATAAAAACCCTCAAAATGCTTACATGGTAGAAGGTCAACAATTTCCTACCTATATGATTGTTCCTCTCAATGATGTACAACTCAGATCTGGTAGAGTTTTAGATAAACCTTCTATAGATACCCAAAAGCAAAGCATTTCTGAGGAAGATTCTCTTGAAGCCAATAAAGGTTCTGAAGCATCTCTTCAAAACCCAAGCACTCAGAAAGAAAAAGAAAAAGAGCTAACCCCCACAACTCCTATAGTTGAGCAACCTGCATCTTCATCCACACCTCCTTTTCCTGAAAGATTACAATTTGACAAAGGGGTGGAAAAACAAATCTTGTTTCCTCACTATGATTTTCTAGATGAATTGAAGAATGTCTGTATCAAGATTCCCTTGTTACAAGCCATTAGAGAGATTCCTATTCTAGCAAAAACAATAAAGGAGTTGAGTCTTAAAAGACCAGGAAGGAAACCTAGAGATACAAGAAGAATCCACCTGGTAGGAAAAATTGCAGATATCATGATTGGAAAAATTACTATGCAGAAGTATGTAGATCCCGGTAGTCCAATTGTCAAAACACATATCAATGGGGTAGAAATTCCAAATACTTTGATTGATTTAGGGGTTGCTATCAACATTATGAGTAGACAGACTATGGAACAGCTGAAACTTCCTAATCTTCTTTTTACACCTACTTTACTGCAACTTGCAGATCGATCAATTATCAAACCAGATGGTGTATTAGAAGACATTTCGGCCTCCTTAGACTCTTGGGAATGTCCAGTAGATTTCATGATTTTAACTCCCAAGAGTAATTTAGGAGGACACCCTCTCATCTTAGGAAGACCTTGGCTAGCCACAGCTGATGCTTTCATCAGTTGTAGGTCTGGGGATATGTATATTTCTGATGGTAATTCGACAAAGAAATTCAATCTGTATCCTCCAGCAAAATAAATTACAGGAATATGAGATAATGAGTGGATTGATGATGAGGATACTATACAACCTGTCTTTACCATTTCTGAAGTCAGTGAAGATAGTCAAATTCTGAACACATTAGAAAACTTTGAAACATCTTCAGAATATGACCACACACAATTTCAGTTAGATTCTGACATTGAGTATCTATCATCTAGACAAATGTCTCTTTTATCTATGGAAGAGTTTGGTAGTTCCGCCATTGAGATCTTTCCAGGTAGAACATTGAATATCAACAAAAATTTGAAAAGATCACAACAGGAAGAACTAACCAAAATCTTGCAAAAACATTCTACTGCATTTGCACGGGAATATACTGATATGAAAGGTATTGACCCTAAGACTTGCATTCATCACATCTACATTGAGGAAAACAATAGACCAATCAGACAACCTCAGAGAAGGATGAATCCAAACCTTAGGGAGATAGTGAAAGAAGAGCTCCAAAAACTACTTAATGTAAACTTCATTTATCCAATTTCAGATAGCCGATGGGTTTCTCCTTTGGTTATAGTACCTAAAAAGAATGGTAAATGGAGGGATTACAGGGAATTGAACAAAGCAACTTTGAAGGATCACTTTCCTTTACCCTTTATTTATCAGGTATTAGATACTTTAGCAGGCGAAAAGTATTTTTCATATTTGGATGGTTTTAGTGGCTATAATCAGATTCAGGTAGCACATGAAGATCAGGACAAGACCACATTTACCTGTCCATGGGGAACTTTTGCTTACCGAGTACTTCCTTTTGGATTATGTAATGCACCCGCAACATTTCAAAGGGCAGTACTAGGAATCTTTTCTGATTTAATCCATGATTGTGTAGAGGTTTATATGGATGATTTTATAGTTTATGGTAATTCGTTTGAAGAGGCATTAGAGAATTTGGAAAAAGTCCTTATAAGATGTAAAGAAACAAACCTATCATTGAGTCATGAAAAATGCTTTATGATGTTTACTGAAGGGATTGTTTTAGGACATCATATTTCAGGGGATGGGATTAAAGTTGATAGATCAAAAGTTGAAGTCATCTCCAAGTTGCCTATTCCAAATTGTCAAAAAGATGTTAGAAGTTTTCTTGGATTTACTGGATATTATAGAAGATTTATTGAAAACTTCACCAAAATAGCATCTCCACTCTTCAAATTACTTACAAAAGACTGTGAATTAAAATGGGATCCTGATTGTCAATCTGCATTTGAAACTTTGAAAACAAGAATATCTGAAGCACCCATTTTGAGAGGGCCAAATTGGAAACTTCCTTTCCATATTTCCATAGATGCTTCAGATACAACTCTAGGAGCTGTGTTGGGACAAAAGGATTTAGTTCCTTATGCCATTTACTACACCAGTAAAAATTTGACTCCCACCGAGTTAAACTATACTGTGGCTGAAAAAGAGTTCTTAGATGTTGTTCATGCAATCAATAAGTTTAGACATTATATAACAGGCTATGAAACTTTTGTCCATACTGATCATTCTACAATTAGATATCTCATGAATAAACCTGTTACTAATGGCAGATTTACAAGATGGCTCTTACTTTTACAAGAATTCAATATTACTGTGTTGGATAGACCAGGGAAACAAAATACAGTAGCTGATTTCTTGTCTAGAATCCAAAATACTAATGAAGATTCTCCTGTAGAGGATAAATTTCCAGATGAGTATTTATTTACAATAACTACTAAGACTCCTTGGTATGCAGATATTGCTAACTATTTGGCTACAGGAAAGCTACCTCCACATTTATTTCCTGGTGAAAAAAGAAAAATTATTCAGGAGAGTTCAATTTATTCATGGATTTCTAATGAATTGTTTAAAACAGGGCTAGATTGTGTGATCAGAAGATGTGTTCGGGAAGATGAAATGCTTGACATCCTCAAGGCATGTCATGATGAACCATGCGGTGGACACTTTGCTGACAAAAGGACGGCCTATAAAATCCTTTCTTTAGGATATTATTGCCCTTCCCTTTTCAAAGATGCAAAACAATATGTAAGAAGGTGTGACAGCTGCCAAAGAGTTGGGAGACCGACTCTTTCAAAAGAAATGCCATTACAACCACAGGTACTCATCGAACCCTTTGAAAAATGGGCTTTAGATTTCATTGGACCTATTAATCCACCATCTAAACAGAAAAAGTATATATTGGTATGCACTGATTATGTCACTAAATGGGTAGAAGCCAAAGCATTTCCTTTTTCCACTGAAAATTCAGTTGTTCAATTTCTTTTTGAGGATAGTTTTACTCATTTTGGTGTCCCAAGAGAAATTGTGACAGATCAGGGAAGTCAATTTACATCTAACTTGATGGAGAAGCTGATGGAAGAATACAAAATCAAGCACAGAAAATCTACTTCTTACCATCCGCAAGCAAATGGCCAAGTGGAGTCTACAAACAAAGTTCTTGAGAGCATCATCACCAAAACTGTTCATCTACACAGAAAATATTGGGCAGAAAGGCTTCCTGAAGCCTTATGGGCCTACAGAACTACATGGAGGAATACAACATGACATTCTCCCTATGAACTTGTTTATGGGAAAGAAGTCCTGCTTCCCATTGAGTTTCAAGTCAAGACTTTCAAGATGGCAGTCCAGTTGGGGATGAATCTATCAGAAGCCCAAAAGCACAGAATGGAGCAGCTGAACAAGCTAGATGAGGTCAGACAAGAAGCAATTTTAAAGACTGATCTAGTTCAACATCAAAGAACTAAGTGGCATGACAGATACATCAAAGAGAGAAAGTTTCAAGAGGGAGATTGGGCATTACTGTTTGATTCCAAGTTCAAAGACTTTAAGGGTAAATTTCAGACCCATTGGCTTGGGCCATATGAAATTGACAAAGTCTTTAACAATGGAGCGGTAAGAATCAAGACCATTGATGAATTTTAGATTTCTTTTCTTGTGAATGGCCACCGATTGAAAATTTATCATAAGCCACTCTCAAAAGAAGAATTTGTCAAGATGTTCCAAGAGAATTCTGCAATAAGGTTGGTGGAGAAGAATCCTTCTTCCCCACCAGCCTAGCCTTTGATTCTTTCAGTTAAAAATAATAATAATAATAATAATTGTATAAGCCTGAAAACCAATCATAGATTGGCAGTCTTATACAGAAAATATAGAGTGAAAATCAAGGACACTTGACACTCTATATTTTCCAAAAAAAAAAATCTCCTCTCCTTCTCTTTCCATCTTCACTCCACCTCATTTGCCATTCCACTCCATCTCCATCTCATTCACATTTTCTCTTCACTTCACTCCGCTTCATTTTCATTCCATTCCACTCATTTCATTTTCATTTCATCAATAAAAGTTCCTTTCAGGACTATTTTCACTCAGTTAGTTCTTTTCTAACCATATTTGTTCAGCTAAGTGGGTGTTGTCCCAGTTTCCGCAGCTGGAAACAGTTTCTGCAGCCAGAAACAGCTTCCGCAGCCAGAAATGATTTCCGTAGCTACCACCACTCTGTTTTTCAAATTCACAGTCAAAATGTTAGTACAAAAATCATGAAAATGCAAGTGTAAGTGAGCAAATGCCATGAAGACATGAAGCATCTCCAAGACATCAAGAAAGAATAGTTGGTTAAAAGCTATGGGCAAGAAATGACAAAGTTTCCAAAGGTATGAGCAATTTTTTTTATCAAATAGCAATTAAAGTCATGATTATGCATAGTTATCAAACCATGAAAATTTCTACTATGTGCAATGATTCGATATGATAGCTCCATTACCCACTCCTATCCCACGATATTACTCCATACACCATGCATTCATTTTTTAATGGTCTCATGATGGGTTTTCGAGTTTAAACTCAAGTTGACTGCACTTTCATTTGCCACCTGCGCTCATAAGATGTGACCAATCTCTTTACGGCTCTTCTTCACCGTATTTTCCACAGCCATCTATTAAAACGTGTGATCTCCCATACGCAGCTGTTAATTCAAAAAAAGATCTCGCCTCCACTACCGTTCACTTACCATTTCATTTAAGACCTTCCTTTCATACACTAAACCCATTCACTACTGCTTATCCTCTGTTCCACCTATAATCTGAAGCATTCCCGTTACCTGCTATCGATTACAGCCATTGCCTTTTACCATAAACCCTGCAACCGAGCTACTTTCCTCTGCTAAAACCCTCATACGCAATTGCATCCTCAGTTGAAATTTAAAACAGAGAAAGGAATGGGAAAACTACTAAAGGCAGAGCCAGAAGGACCGAAATATCTAGAAGGTTACCCTCAAGCCAAGGATTTACTGAAGAAAGCCAAATGGTTACGGTTTATTCAAAGGTTTAAAGGCTATAACAAAGAAGTAACCAAGGCTTTTGCACGATCATTTGATAGTCAGAAAGTGGAGATTGGAGATTTGAAGCTCACGGTGACCGAAACAACAGTAGCAGCTGCCACAGGCTTACCTCAGGAAGGTGAGAGGTGGTTCAAAAATAAAAGCGTGGATGAACATGCATGGAGAATTATGCTAAGAAACCCAAGTATGGACACCACTATGTTTACTAAAGGAATTCCTGTTCATGCATTCAAGGAAGAATGGGCTAGTCTGCTGTTAGTTATCCAAAAATTTGTCACTTGTGAAGGACGCTTTGGTTCGATGTACATGTACCATGCTAGACTGTTGATGAATTTCTTAGAAAATCAGACTCTTAATTTGCCTTATTTCTTACTCTTGAGTTTGAAGAAGATGAGCATTACAGTCCAAAAACACATAGGCAATATAGACCCTCATCTATACCATCATGGACTTATAAAAATTCTTATTAAAGACCACTTAAAGAAAAACAAAGATACATTGGAGAAATTCTTGATAAGAAACTACTTCCAAGAGCCATCTGTGGCCTCTGAAAGTAGCACACCAAAGACACCAAGAAAAAGTAGGAGAAGAGAAAAAAGTACTACAGTCCAAGACTCCCCTACCATAGAAACTCAAGAAATTGGTCAAAAAGAAGAAGAAGACAGAACTAAAGACAAGAAACAGAAGAAAGAAAAAGGCAAAAGGACCATCCAAGAAGTCTACCAATCACCTGAGAAATCCATAGAGGAGGATTATCAACCACTGTCAGAAAGATTAGTACATCTTCAGGCTACTGCTATAGCAAAGAAAAAGGCAAAAGGAAAACAGAGTATACAAGAAAAGAGTACTAGTCCACCATACTTAAGGAGAAGCACAAGGTTAAGAGGAAAAGGGAGTAAAACGCAAATAAAACGACCCCACTTCATTGAATTGGGTGGAGAGACACCTGAGAAAACTCCAGCTGGCCGTAGTCCACCTCATCCTCAGCCAAGCATTGAAATCAGTCCTCCACATGATGAAAGCCCTTCTCGGCCAGAGCTAGAGAGCAGTCCTCCTCCTCCACCAGATTTTGAACTCAGTCCAAGAAAGACACTTGAAGTAGACCCCAATCAACAGGAAGTATATGACTACTTGGAATCATTAAAAAAATCAGCTGCAGGTCCAAGTACCACTATGCCACTAGATGCACAAGTTCAGTCCTTAAAACAAGAGGTATTTGAATTAGAGGTCCTAAATAGGCATATCAAGCAGGAAAATGAAGCACTCAAAGAGCAGAGCAAAGTAGATAAAATTATTCATGATAACACTATGCTCCATTTAGGACTATGGCAAAAGAAAAACAAGAAACTGAAGAAAAAGTGCAAAAAGTTGAGCAGAGCATTGATCAATCTCAAGTTCAGATGTCTAATAAGGAAACCAAGAATGGTGGTAGCACTAAAGAAAAAGAAAAGAGGGCTAGATGTCCTAGCAGAAGCATCAGAACATATGGATTAGAGAGGGGTGACTAAATTTTGGTTGCATGAGGACATGCAACACCTTCACAGTGGGGGTATGTTGAGTCCCAAACCTGCACTTCCCAATATACCCTTTCAGCCTTCTTTTTCCATTTACTTCATCCACCAAGCTGTCAAATCATTGCATATTAGTCTAAAAAGAGCTTATGAAATGGTTTCCTAACTATGTTTATGACTGTTGTTTGATTTAGATTTTTGTTCAAGCAGTTGCGGAAACTTGTCACTTTCCGCAGCCAGCCCAAGTTTCTGCAGCCATTTTGTTAAAGGATATGCTACATGTGTCCAATGGAGAAACCGGCCATATGGGTACGCTGCAAGTGACGTGTACATAGAGTGTGTCCACTTAGATAAGCCAAATCACTCATAAACAGTCGCGGTCAACGATGGTCAAAGGAAGGGCCAAATGAGGAGTTTTACGATGGCACAGCTTCGTTTTGCCCACGTGAAGGTTTGTGTGGCACGATCCTTAGTTTCCGGAGGTACTGGCACACCTGGAGAGCAGCCCGTGAACTGAATCAAGCAGCCACCACTCCATGAATTCAACTGTCATGATGACCATCACGCAAGATCTTGGGTCAAGGAGATTTACGTGTCTCTTGGCAGCATAAATCTAGGAATTAGTTGCAACACATTTTCCTTATAAATAACACGTTGATATACGTTGAATAGTTAGTTTTTGGAAATGTAATTTTGACTGTTGTCATCAGCCCACTGTACTGCATTTCACTTTGCTTTATTTCTGCACTTTAAATACATGAGAAGACAATTTTTCTGAATCTTATTTGTGACTAAGTGATTGACTGGCCGAGGTTGCAGAGGGCCCCTGTACACCAAAGCTTTGTATAGTTTCTTACTTGCTTTCATTTACTGTTTTTTAAATCATTGTTTGTATATATATTGTGCAAATTCTGATGTTCATTGCTGTCTATATTTCCTTTATGTTTTCTTTTATAACTGTTAGCTGATCAGTGCTTCTTTTACAGGTTTTGTTGTAGGTAGCCCGGACAGATTTACATATTTTTTTGATAACTACTGACATGAGATCATCTTTTCCTTTCTGCTGATTTTCATTTCCTGAGTTTAATTCCAGCATTGTCATTTTTCAAATTGCGTTTTGCTTATTTACTTTTCTGCTACTTAGACATCATATTACTCATCTGTTTATGATTTCCTTTCTATAGTCACGTGACTCTATTAGTAAGGAATCATAATATTACTTATTGTAGTATGATTTAGTTTGCTTTCCTGCAAGTTAGAGATTGAATTACTTATGTCATTTTCAAGAGTTGAAATATGAATAAGTAGTTAAATCTTAGTTTCCTTTTATTCAATTTAATTTCCTGCAATTTAGATATCATATTACTCAGCTTGTTTATGATTACTTCCTATAGACAGATTGAGTTGAAGGGTGAAGGATCAGAACAAGGGTTGAAGTAGTGTGATTTAGTTGCTTTGCTTTCAGTCTTTGAGTTGCTTTAAGTTCAGTTTTTACTTTCTTTTTCATACAGCAGTAAGGATACTGGGCCATTGTCACTAGTTCACTGTTTTGGTACATTTACTTCCTTTTGAGAATTGATTTCATTACAGCTAGTTTGAAGCTTTCTTTTTGAAAACTTTTAAGTTTGGAAAATCACTGTAGAAATCACCACTACCATCCATACTTAACTTTCAATTTCGCCATCACACACTAGGGAATCCATAGAAGATAAACCCAAAAACAAACTAAAAAACTCAAAAACGACAAAAGACTAAGAAAATGGTTATCTTGTACATATAGTACACCTCACTTCGTCAGTTTACGAATTTCGGATTGACATTTTAATTAGCAATTTAGAACACAATAAATTGACCAAACATACATGCCGAAGCATCCAATACCATGGACCGAAAACCATCGCATCCAAAACCATGGACCGAAAACCATCGCGTCCAAAAACATGTGCGAAAATCATGCACAAAACCATAGGTGGGTCCGCTCAACCTAACATAGGGTCCAAAACCAAAATTTTCTGGGGCGCTGCCCCAGACCCCAAAGTGGAGTTACGGGTACCACTCTAACCCCCGATTAACTACATGGACTAGTCGTGGAAAGAATATAACACAACCCAACATTCTCCCACTTGTTGTTTTCTTTCCGCAGGAGGCCACAAGAGAGCTTAGTCATTTTTCCAGCCCTGAAACGCCCATTATCTCTCTACACCAAGAGAACTTCTCAGAGCTCATAAATTTTTTCAATGCATCTGTAGTATTCTTCAAAGTTTCCACCTTTACCAGCAACACCTTTTTGTCTTCTATCATATCCCTCACAAAGTGATACTGAACATCAATGTGCTTTGTCTTTGAATGATATGCAGGGTTCTTTGCCAAGAAAATTGCACTTTGACTGTCACAGTTTATCCATATAGCTTCCTGTACTAACCCTATACTTGAAGACAATCTCTGCAACCAAACTGCTTCCTTGCTTGCATGAGTAGCTACCATGTATTCTGCCTCTGTAGTTGATAGTGCCACTACAAATTGTTTCTTACTCATCCAGCTGATTGCACCTCCAAATAGGTTAAACACATACCCACTTGTAGATATTCTCTGATCCAGATCTCCAGCCCAATCTGCATCAACAAAGCCATGAATATTCAACACTCTGTCCAATCCTAGTCTTCCTTGGTAGCACAAACCATAATCACTAGTGCCACGCAAATACCTGAAAACCCGCTTCATTGTTGTCCAGTGCTCCTTCCCTGGTTTTGACATAAACCTGCTCAATACTCCCACTGCATGTGCAATGTCTGGTCTAGTACAGACCATTGCATACATCAGGCTACCGACTGCACTTGCATATGGAACACGGGACATGTCCTCTTCCTCTTCTTGTGTCTTGGGACATTGTTCAGCAGATAACCTCACACCTACAGGAATAGCAACCTTCACTGGTTTACTATCCTGCATATTAAACCTCTGCAGTATTGTCTCGACATACTTCCTCTGGTTTAACCAGAGCCTCCTCTTTGTATGATCTCTTTTAATTTCCATGCCCAAAATATAGTTTGCAGCACCAAGATCTTTCATGTCGAATTTGGAGGACAATTGGGTCTTCAAATCCTGGATAATTTCTTTGTCATTTCCAACCAGCAACATATCATCCACATACAAGACTAGATAAATAACACGGTCACCAATTAATTTAAAATATACACAGTGATCTGCTTTGCTTCTGGTGAAGCCAAGTCCCCGTATAAATGTATCGAATTTCTGATACCACATCCTTGGTGACTGTTTTAACCCATACAGAGACTTCTTTAACTTGCATACTAGTTCTTTCTTACCCTTCACTGCAAAGCCTTCAGGTTGTTTCATGTAGATCTCCTCTTCTAGATCCCCATGAAGAAATGTTGTCTTCACATCCAGGAGAAAAAATATCACCAAAATCAATTCCCAGAACCTGGGAATAACCTTTTGCTACCAACCGAGCTTTGTATTTCTCCACTTTTCCTTCTGCATTTGTCTTCTTTTTGAACACCCATTTGCTGCCAATGGGTTTCCTTCCAGCTGTCAACTCCACTAGATCCCAAGCCTCATTTTTGTGCAAAGATTCCATTTCATCAACCATGGCCTCTTTCCAGAGTTTTCCATCCTCTAAATCTACTGCTTCTTTAACAGTTCTGGGATCATCGTCAGTAATAGATAAAGCAAAATTTGAACAGAAAGCAGATGGACTATACCTTTCTAGCTGCCTTCTTTCTCGAACTGATCTTCTCACACCTGGAGTTTGTGGCTCTTCATCTTTTGATTCCTCCTCTGCAGTAGAGTCTGATTCTTCCTCCTTTAGCTCAAACTCTATCTTCTCAGGTTCCTTTGGTTTAACTTCATGTTTAATAACATATTTCACCTCTCTAAACACCACATCTCGGCTGTACACAACCTTCCTTGTTACTGGGTTCCAAAGCTTATAACCCTTTAAACCATCCTTATACCCAATAAATATGCACTTTTCAGATTTACTATCCAACTTGGTTCGTTTCTCCTTTGGAACATGTACATATGCATCACATCTAAATACCCTCAGATGTGAAAGAGAGGGTTTCTAACCAGTCCATACCTCTTGTGGAGTCTTATCCTCCAACGCTGATGAAGGTGACCTGTTGACCAGGTAACATGCAGTATCCACCACCTCTGCCCAAAATCCCTGTCCTAACCTGGTACCACTGAGCATGCTTCTTGCCCTTTCCATCAACGTCTTATTCATTCTTTATGCAATTCCATTTTGTTGAGGTGTATATGGAGTAGTCTTCTGTCGTGCTATACCACACTTCTTACAGAATTCTTCAAATTCCTTGCTGCAAGACTCTCCACCATTATCTGTCCTCAACACCTTTATCTTCTTCTCTGTCTGATTTTCCACGAGAACCTTAAATTCCTTAAACCTGTCAAAGGCTTTAGATTTCTTCTTAAGGAAATATATCCATGTATTCCTTGAGAAGTCATCTATAAGTGATACATAGTATATAGACTTACGCAGTGATGGAACCTTCACAGGTCCAAACACATCACTGTGCACAAGTTCTAATATCTGTTTCGCCCTCTTACTACCAGAGGGGAAACTCCCCTGATTCTGCTTCCCATATACACAATTTTCACAGAAATCAAAATCTAGAGAGCTATTACTCATACCTTCTACCATACCATTACCATGAAGTATTCGAAGGCCCTTCTCTCCAATATGTCCAAGCCTTTGATGCCACAACATGGTCTTCTCTCCAAGACCACTAGATTTTTTGCTCCATTTTCAGGAACCACAGAACTGTTGCACCCATCAATAACAGTGCTACCTTGCAGCTTGTACAGAGTTCCAATTCAAAATCCCCGCATCAATACCAGTGCTCCCCGAACCATTTTGCAGGTATCCTTCTCGAACACTGTTTTTACACTTGCATCATCCAACTTGCTTACAGAAATCAGATTTCTAGCTAATGCAGGAATATGTAGAACACCTGGAAGAGTTCTAACCCTTCCACCTTGCAACTTCAACTTTACTTTTCCACGACCAACGATTCTAGCCTTCCTGTCATCCCCTAAGAAGACATCACCACCATCGTATTTCTCATACTTGCAGAACCACTCTCTATGGGGAGTGAAGTGAAAGGATGCACCTGAGTCAATCAACCATGCCTCATGATCTACATGTGTACGTGAAGAATCCAAGTACACATCCCCACCTTCATCTGAGGTGGTTTTTCCCTCTACAGAAGGAGCCTCATCAGATCCCTTTCCTTTGTCAGGAGCTTTAGATTTACAGTCCCTTTTGTAGTGCCCTTCCTTTCCGCATTTCCAGCACACCACCTTTACAAGTTTTCCTAGAGATTTAGATCTCCCTCTAGATTTAGATCTCCCAGTCAATGAAATATTTTTGTTTCTGTTCTGGGACCGGCCTCGTACAGACAAAGCATCACCATTCTGGCTCTCCATATTTTTCCGTCTCATCTCCTCCGTCAGCAAGGATGAGACTATTTCATCAAACTGCAAGGTAGTTGCATTGCTACCTATTGCAATAACCAGACTATCGCACGAATCTAGTAGAGAACACAACAAACTGATGCACTTATCTTCATCTGAAATTTTAATATCAACAGATGCTAACTGACTTACCACAGTATTAAATTTGTTTAGATGCTCTGTCATCGAGTCTCCATCTTTCATCCTCAGGTTATACAGCTTTTTCCACAGGAACAGTTTATTCACAAGAGACTTAGATTGGTACAAAGTCCCTAACTTGTCCCACAAAGCCTTCGCCATAGCTTCCCCTGATACATTCAGCAATACTGAATCTGAGACACACAATCGTATTGTGCTCTTTGCCTTCCGATCCAACTTCTTCCATTCTTCATCGGACACTCCTGTTGGTTTAGTATCGGATCTACCATGATCCAATGATCTTTATCCACCAACAGATCCTCCATCTTGAGTTTCCACAACTCAAAACTCTGACCATTAAATTTCTTGATCTCTATCTTTCCACTGCTCGCCATCTTCTTTCACCGCCAAAATCAATCTCGCAGATCTCCCACTGAACAGGGTCTACCACAGGCCCGAGCGAAACCCCTCAACAACAAAGGCGTCCCCTTGAAGCCAAAATAGCTCTGATACCAAATGTAGGTTTTAACCCTGTATAGAAATTACCTGCGTACGAATTCTAAAACACAGAAAATAAGCAATGCGAGAGCATAACACATAAAACACATATACACAGAGATTTTCCCCTGGATCCCAAAACTGGGACTACCAGCTTTATTTTTTTCATTATATTCCTTTCAATGTTACAATACATATTTATACATGCCGAAGCATCCAATACCATGGACCGAAAATCATCGCGTCCAAAACCATGGACCGAAAACCATCGCGTCCAAAAACATATGCGAAAATCATGCACAAAACCATAGGTGGGTCCGCCCAACCTAACATAGGGTCCAAAACCAAAATTTTCCGGGGCGCTGCCCCGTACCCCATAAAGTGGGGTTATGGGTACCACTCAAACCACCTGTGACCTCCCCCTCTAACCCCCGGTAAACTACATGGACTAGTCGTGGAAAGAATATAACACAACCCAACATCTATCAAATAAGAGATGGCCACTTTGGACGCTGCAGTCAAGGGCTGCACTGAGCTATTTGAACAGCCCAAGAAATTAAGGACGTCACTGCAGGAGGATCCAACTTTACAAAATATTGGAGTGGACATCAGAGATAAGTAGAGGAAGTTCGATGAAATCCGATCGATAACGCGAACCTTAGCACCAGTGCAAAGATTCGCTAGATTACAGGAAGGCAAGCTCATCCAGAGTGAAATTGATGAGTTGCGTCGCAAGGAAGCTATCATATCTTCAAGGAAGCAGCCTTGGGCAGATGAGGCCAGTCAGTTGACCCTGTCAATACAGAGCAAATTGAAGGGGATGAAGCAGACACAAAGGACCATGGGACTTGTAGTGGAAGGCCCACCATTGAAAAACTGGTTGAGGAAGTGCGTCAAGCTACTGCGCAGTAGACAACAAAACTGCAAGTTTTGAAGATTGAATTCTGTGAGCAGCAGGTGAAGATCAAGGTGCCACCAACCGAGTGGCTCGAGGACGAGTCACAAATTTGTGTTGGGGGCCTATTGGGATAGGGTCCCTTGGGGTCAATTTTGTAATCATTTTTGTTATCTATGTAAAGTCTCTACATTTTGAGGAAGCGGAGCACAAAGGTTCTAGGAGTCAAAGGGGTTTTAGTAAGGTCAAAGCCCCTTGCTTTGTTAGTAGTTAAAGATGTTTGTGACCCTCCCATGGTTCACAAACCATGGTATTGTAATGGAAGAAGCTAGAGGTAAGATAAGAATTGAAGATCTATGTATGGGCAAGTAATCTAGGGCAGAAAAGTCTATTTTCTGTACTTAAGTGAAGGGGAAGGCTCCTACATTTGTGTGCGTGGAGACCTTGGTAATTCTGCAGTTGAGTGCACGGGCCCCTGCAGCTGTGTGTGAAGGGAAGAAAGAGTTTGTAACCAAAGGATTGATCATAGTAAAGATTATTTTGGAGCCATATTTGTGTATCTGTGACTTTATGTTACTTATGAATTTTCTGTGTATTCGCTCTATTTTCTGTAATTATCTGAATAAACACTTAATTGGTGCATGAAAGAAATAAATCTTCTAGTTTACTTAATGATATGAAATTTTAAGGCAATCGGTGCAGGGTTAGAATATGTTCTTTGTAAGTTAATGTGATTTCTGCATTTGAAGAGTTAGGGTTCACGAAGGTCGGGATAAAGCCCTAGAAGTAACAAAAACCCATCACACAAACCTCTAGATGCAAAAACTTGGTTCCGTCATCCCCCAATAGTGCTTCAGGTGAGACTGCAACATGCGCTACGCGGGTTGTTGCTGAAAGGTCCAACACTGAATGGTTTTGTTGGTTGACACAACCAACTCTAAACCTGGGTCCAGACCCCCTCAAGCCAACATAAGAGGTAAGTGGTAATGGAGTTCTATCCCTCATGGGGAAAAGGAATTCCATACTGAGCCTCGTATGATTGTACATGATGTGACTTAGGAGAGGATCATTAGTTGTCACTTCAGAGAGATAATTTTTCCACGAGAGATTATATCACCCTATGTTCTCAAGTGTAGAAAGCACATTGTAATGTTAAATTGGGATTTGGAATCACAACATCAATCATGTTTATTTAGGTTTAAGTACGTTCAGGATTCATTTGAAGGAAATTTTTGTGCTATAACATCTATATTTGAGTTCTTATAGGTTGTATCTAGTCATTCTCTAGAAGCAAAGACTCTAGGAGGTATCTCACAAGAATTTGAATGAGATTTTAAATATTTTAAAGGGCTTATGAGTCTGAAAGGAGATCTGCAATCTCACTAGAGGTTGCTTTTATAGGGTCAAGAGGTATGATTTGCAAGTGTATTGAAGTGTGTGTTCACAAGGTTGTTGTTGAAGCTCATTAATAGGTTGCACGTGGGTCAATTCTGGATGAAAAGAGGAGGGTAAAAGGAGTATGCATACATTAAGTTGTTCATGCTTTGATGTAATCAACTGGATTCGTCCTTATCTATAACAAAGAAGCAAATTACTAAACAAAAAAATTCAAATGAACAAGATGGAAGATGAATTGAGGTTTATTAGGAACCAAATTGAAGAAATTCAATTGCAGATTGCATGGGTGTGCCATGAATCTTCTCACTCAGTCAGCTTAGTGATTATGGAGAACATAAGACTCCCAGACCTCAACGAACCAACTAAACAAGCTAAGGAACTAGACCATATAGATAAATAACTCGAAATATAAATCGGGTTTATGGAGTTCAAATTTTGTAGGTATCTAGGATATTTCTAGAAAGTTCTTACATATAGATGTTTTATTAAGTTGGTATGGTATATAGGTAACAATTTTGTCAATTGGATAGCTTTTCTTAATTTTGCAGAGGTTATAGAGCCTAATATGCCAATTTTTTCTCTCCTCCAATGTATTGTTGCATATTTTACACAG
Organism: Pinus tabuliformis; assembly: GCA_031772625.1. NCBI lineage: Eukaryota > Viridiplantae > Streptophyta > Pinopsida > Pinales > Pinaceae > Pinus > Pinus tabuliformis. The sequence continues at coordinate 861,702,582 of CM062814.1, read as the reverse complement.
ATTTTTAATATAAATTTTCATGGTTATGGCTAAAAAAACATGTCATATTTATTTTGAAAAGGTGAAAGAAATTGGTGTATATTCCTAAAAGTTGAATATATATATATATATGTGTGTGTGTGTGTGTGTGTGTGTGTGTGTGTGTCTGTCTGTATGTATGTATGTATGTATGTGTATGTGTATGTGTATGTGTATGTGTATGTGTATGTGTATGCGTATGTGTATGCGTATGCATATGTATATGTATATATATAGATATACATATACATATACATATACATATACATATATATACAGATTTTTAATATAAATTTTCATGGTTATGGCTAAAAAACATGTCATATTTATTTTGAAAAGGTGAAAAACATTGGTGTATATTCCTAAAAGTTGAAATTATATATATATATATATATATAGAGAGAGAGAGAGAGAGAGAGAGAGAGAGAGAGAGAGAGAGAGAATCTCTCTCTCTCTCGCTCTCTCTTTGTATATATATATATATATATATAGTTTAAGTATTGATTTTTCGTTGGTATGATTGTTTAATAATTGGATCAACATAGTAGGCATGTGTTCATGCATAACTTAATCAATAGTTGATTCCTCACACAATCAAGAGAAGAGAAAGTAAATGATAACACAACAATGTTAAGGGGGTTTGAAGATGACAACTTGGCAATTGATGACTTAATGGAAATATAATGTTGATTGAGAACATATAAGGTGGAAATATGTATACTTTTTTGGTTGACCTTGTTCTAAGGTCATCACCTCTCAAAGAGGGGAAAAAATATTATTTTCTATGTTCACTAGGAAATTCTAAGATTCATAAGTGTACATAATGATTTAAACATATGATAAGTGTAGAGAAGAAGGAACATATGCCCGTAGAAGGGAGGCATGGCCCAAATAAGAATACAACTAAATGTAATCACAATATAACTTTAGAAGATATTAATAGGAAAGAAGTAGAAGCAGGAAAATGGCAACCTTTGATATGTTCCTTATAGCATGTTGGAGTGTATAATAAAAATAAGAAGTTAATGGAATTATTTTTACCTATTTGCAGGATGTGTGTTGAATATTATAGACTTAGGGGCTTGACTATGGTCATTAAGAAAAATCCATCATATATGAAGTAACATACAATCACTCAATATGATACACTATCCAAGGGAACTTGTTTAGGAAAGATGTGGAGAAATTATAATTGATCAAGTTGAGAGAATAGTAGTATATTTACAAGGAAGTACATAAAAAATGAAGTAAAAATTGTAGGAAAAGTATATATCTTAAAATGGTAGGCAACTACCCTACAAAAATAGTAAACAATTGTTTTGTCTTTGGGATGATTTTTTAGTAATTGGATCAACATAGTTGACACATGTTCATGCATTTTTTTTTTATTTTTTTTTTAACTTTAGCAATACTTGATTCCTCACACAATCAAGAGAAGAGAAAGTAAATGATAGCCTAGCAATGTTAATGGGGTTTCAAGATGAAAACTTGGAAATTGATTACTTAATGGAAAATCAATGTTGACTAAGAATATATAAGATGAAAATATGTATAGATTCTTAGTCTACCTTGTTCCAAGGGTGTTGCCTCACAAAGAAGGGAAAAATTATTGTTTTCTATGCTCACTAGGAAATTTTGAGACTCATAAGTGGGAATAATGATTTAAACATATGATAAGTGTAGAGAAGAAGCAATTTATGCCCATAGAAGAGATGTGTGACCCAAATGAGAATACAATTAAACATAATCACAATATACCCTCAAAAGGCATTCGTAGAATAAAAGTAGAAGCAACTTATAATTAGTCTAAGTAGAAAGATGACAACCTATTGTATGTTCCTTATAGCATGTTGGAGCTTATAATCCGAATAAGAAATTAATGGAATTGTGTTGACCTATATTGTTAGGTGCAAGATGTGTGATGTATATTATAGACTTAGGGGTTGACTATGGGCATTAAGAAAAATCCATTGGATATGAAGTAACATAAAATCACTCAATATGCTACATTGGCCAAGGGAACTTGTTCAGAAAACATGTGGAGAAAATATATTTGATCACATTGAAAGAATAGTAATATAATTACAAGTACATATCAAATGAAGTAAATATTCTAAGAAAAATATATACCTTAAAATAGTAAGAAACTACCCTACAAGGATAGTAAACCCATTGTGTTATTCAACCAGCTCACAAAAAGATAGATCAATGACTTAAAAAATATCCTCTTCGAGGGGGAAACCTCCTTTACATTACATAAATGAACAATTCTTGGATGATACAAATGGCAATACCTCCTTTCTATATATAGAAGTCTAAGGGGTCACAATATAATCAGATCCTACATAACAATAATAATGTAAGGGCACAAAATAAACAATAGTGGGATTCTATGGGGCACAATATAACAATATGGGGACTACATGGGTACAACAACAATAATAAGAGGGCTACACTAACAATAAAAATAAGGGGTTACATTAGTAATATAGGGACCTAACATGCCCCTCTCCTTCAAAAAATTGTTGTCATCAATGGTTGAGTAGTTATGGATGCTTCTGTATAAAATTTTCATCCTCCCATGTGGAATCTTCAGCGGATACGTTCTTCCACTTGATGAGATACTCTAAAATTGATCGTTTTATAGCTGTCGGGTTCTTGTTTTTGTGACTACTTCAGGTTCCAATATGATTTTTCCTTCCTCATCAAGTTCTGGCAATATCTGTTTGAACTCGGAGCTTGTCACCTTTAACCTTCTTTAAGCATGAAACATGGAAAACTTGGGTGCACTCAAGAACATGTAGGAAGATTCAATTTGTATGCCATAGTACCAATCTTTTGCAACACCTTGTAAGGACCATAGTACTTTGGTGATAATTTATTATCCTTCTTAGCTTGCTTGAGGGACATTTGTTTGTATGGTTGTAACCGTAATAATACCTAGTCACCTACATCAAAACTTATTTCATTGTGATGCTGATTTTCTTGTTGTTTCATTTGATTCTGTGCCAAAGTGAGGTTATCCTTTAAGAGTTGGAGAACTTGTTGTTGATGCTCGATGTGATCTTGAACTGCTTGAACCTTAGAATTTTCTCTTAAAGATGATGTGATGGATGATGGATGATATCCATAAAGTGCCATAAATGGGGTCATTTTTGCTGCAGTATGGAAGGAAGTTTTATACCACAATTTAGCCATAGGTAACCACTTGACCCATTGTGTTTGTTTATCATATACAAATCAAAGAAGATATCCTTCCAAACATTTGTTCACTATCTCATTTTGTTCATCAAATTGAGGATGATAAGATGAGCTATGAGCTAATTGAGTACCCAGACAAGCAAATAATTTTGTCCAAAAATTTCCAGTGAAAATGGGATCTTTGTCGCTTACAATAATCTTTGGGTTGCCATGTAGCTTTTGAATTGTTTCCATAAATGAAGTAGAAATTGTATTGGCTTTAAATGGATGAGATAATGCACACAAGTGTGCATACTTGGTATGTCTATCAACTACCATCATGATGACACTCTTTCCTTCGGACTTGAGTAAACCTGTGATAAAATCCATTGAAACCTCCTCCCAACATTGAATTGGAATGGCTAAAGGTTGTAACAGACTCGGGGTCTTAATTGTATCAACTTTATTTTGTTGGAAAACCAAACATTCCACCACAAACTTTGAATATCAAATTTAAGGTCATCCCAAAAAAATTCCTTCTTGACCCTGTGGTAAGTTTTTAAAAATCCTGAGTGCCCTCCTAAGGGAGAGGTGTGAAATTCTAAAAGAATATTTTGTTTGAGTTGGGAATTCTTACAAAGATATAAGCGATCTTTGTACCATAATGAATCATTTTTCCAACTAAATGTATCAGATGTATTGGGATCTTGCTACAACTTTTGAATGAGCATCCACACTTCTTTGTCATTCTTCCATTCATTCCTCGCTTTGGTTATCCAATCTGGTTGAATAATAGAAATGGAACAAAGCAATGCTTCCACATCCTCATCGTTTCTTGAGAGTGCATCTGCAACAAAATTTTTCATCCCTTTTTTGTAGATGATTTCAAAGTCATAACCCAACATATTTGTGACACATTTTTGTTACTCTTCTAAAGATAATATTTGTTCCAAAAAGTATTTAATACTATCATGATCTATGTTTACCTTGAAGGGTCTTCCCATTAGGTAAGGTCACCATTTCTTTAGTACATGTAGTATTTCCAACATTTCTTTCTCATAAATAGGTTTGTGTAAATACTTTCCTTTGATTGGGTGACTTTCAAAAGAAATGGGTCTTCCTTCTTGCATTAAAACAACACCAATTCCATTTCTCGAGGCATCACATTACACAATAAAGGCTTTTGTGAAGTCTGGCGTAGCTAAGACCAGTGTTTGGCACATTGCCTCTTTAAGATGTTCAAAGGTCTTAGTTTCTTCCGGAGTCTAAGAAAATGCATCTTTCCTCAGTAATGTTGTTAGAGGTGCTGCTATTCTCCCATAATTCTGAACAAAATTGTGATAATACCCTGTCAACCCAAGAAATCCTCGAAGATGCTTTATGGTTGTGGGGATTTTCTATTCCTTAATGGATTTAATTTTGTTAGGGTCTACCTTAACACCCTCATGAGATACAATATAACCCATATATTCCATTTCATGTACTCCAAAGAAACATTTGGAGGTTTTTGCATATAATTGTTTCTCCTCCAATATTTTGAGTACCCTGTCAACATATTGAACATGATCCTTCCAAGTCTTGATGTAGATTAGTATATCATCAAAAAATAATAGCACAAATTTTATAAGGAAAGGTTTAAAAATGGAATTCATCAAACCTTGAAATGTCAGAGGTGCATTGGTAAAGCCAAAAGGCATGACCAAAAATTCATAATGACCCTCATGAGTTCTAAATGTTGTTTTTGGAATGTCTTTAGTCTTCATTCTAATTTGATGATATCCTGAACGGAGATCCAACATGGTGAAGTAAATTGCTCCATGTAATTTATCCAACAATTCATCAATGACAAGAATGGGAAATTTATCTTTAATAGTGAGCTTGTTGAGATCCCTATAATCCGGAAACATGTGCCATGATCCATCCTTATTATGCACCAATACTACCAGAGCAGATAAATAACTTTGACTTGGTTGAATATACCATCCTCTAAAATTTCTACAACCATACATTCAATTTCACTCTTTTGGGCATAAGAATATCTATAAGGCCTGATGTTTGGAGGAACGCTTCCTGGAATCAAATGAATAGCATTATCATGATCACGAATAGGTGGGAGGCCTTTGGGAGTCTCAAATACCTTGGAATGTTTGTCCAAGACTTTTTGGAGATCTAGAGAAATAGATGATTTCGATGTTTTAACCTTTAGTGAGCATAATTGTGCAATTATGACCCGTTTTTCTTTCTTTGGAAGTTTTTTCATGCCATTAGAGTTGATTATCTTTCTTGGTTTCCCTGTGATACCCCTTAATTAAAATTCTTTTTCTTCACAAAAAAAAAATTAAATAAAAGTTCTTGGAAATTAAAAGGTATCGTCCCCAAATATTGTAACCATTGGACTCCTAGTACAACATTAGCACCACCCATTGGAATGGAAAGCATTGGATTATTCAATACATATTCCCCCATGGATAACTTGATATTATGGCACTTTCTAGAGTAATTTATAGATCCTCCATTTACAACCATCACTTGACACTCTATTGCTAGATATAGGAAGCAATTCAATTCCTTGGCTATCTTACAATGAACAAAATTATGGGTATTACCTGAATCAATCAACACTATTACATTTTTCTTCTTCATATGTCCTTCTATCTTGAGAGTTTTACGAGTGGTAACTCCTGCAATGTTTGGATTCATTTCTTCTTTCTCTAGGGTTGGTTTTTTGTGTTGTGTTATATTCTTTCCACGACTAGCCCACGTAGTTAACCGTGGGGTTAGAGGGGGGGTAGAGCCCCCCCCTTCGTTGCGCTGACTCCGTAGCGAGGGGGGTCACAGGGGGTTAGAGGGGTGCAGTTAACCCCACTCTATGGGGTCCAGGGCAACGCCCCGGAAAATTTTGGTTTTGGAACCAATGTTAGGTTGGGCGGACCCACCTATGGTTTTGTGCATGATTTTTGCACATGTTCTTGGACGCGATGGTTTTCGGTCCATGGTTTTGGACGCGATGGTTTTCAGTCCATGGTATTGGATGCTTCGTCATGTATAAGGGCCTTCGAATACTTCATGGTAAAGGAATGGTAGAAGGTATGAGTAATATCTCTCTGGATTTTGATTTTTGTGAAAATTGTGTATATGGGAAGCAGAATCGGGTGAGTTTCCCTCTAGTGGTAAGAGGGCGAAACATATATTAGAGCTTGTGCATAGTGATGTGTTTGGACCTGTGAAGGTTCCATCACTAGGTTAGTCTGTGTACTATGTATCATTTATATATGACTTCTCAAGGAATACATGGATATATTTCCTTAAGAAGAAATCTGAAGTCTTTGACAGGTTTAAAGAATTCAAGGCTCTGGTGGAAAACCAGATAGAGAAGAAGATAAAGGTGCTAAGGACAGATAACGGTGGAGAGTTTTGTAGTAAGGAATTTGAAGAATTATGTAAGAAGTGTGGTATAGCACGGCAGAAGATACTCCATATACACCTCAGCAAAATGGAGTTGCAGAAAGAATGAACAAGATGTTGACGGAAAGGGCAAGAAACATGCTCAGTGGTGCCGGGTTAGGACAAGAATTCTGGGCAGAGGCGGTGGAGACAACATGTTACCTGGTCAACAGATCACCTTCATCAACGTTGGAGGATAAAAATCCACAAGAGGTATGGACTGGTAAGAAACCCTCTCTTTCACATCTGAGGGTATTTAGATGTGATGCATATGTACATGTTCCAAAAGAGAAACAAACCAAGTTGGATAGTAAATCTGAAAAGTGCATCTTTATTGGGTATAAGGATGGTTTAAAGGGATATAAGCTTTGGAACCCAGTAACAAGGAAGGTTGTGTATAGCCAAGATGTGGTGTTCAGAGAGGTGAAAGATGTTATTAAACATGAAGTCCAACCAAAGGAACCTAAGAAGATAGAGTTTGAGCTAAAGGAGGAAGAATCAAACTCTACAGCAAAGGAGGAATCAGAAGATGAAGAGCCACAAACTCCAGCTGTGAGAAGATCAGTTCAAGAAAGAAGGCAGCCAGAAAGGTATAGTCCATCTGCTTTCTGTTCAAATTTTGCTTTATCTATTTACTAATGATGATCCCAGAACTGTGAAGGAAGCAGTAGATTCAGAGGATGGAAAACTTTGGAAAGAGGCCATGGTTGATGAAATGACATCTTTGCAAAAAAAAAGAGGCTTGGGATCTGGTGGAGTTGCCAGCTAGAAGGAAACCCATTGGCAGCAAATGGGTGTTCAAGAAGAAGAAAAATGCAGAAGGAAAGGTGGAGAAATACAAAGCTCGGTTGGTAGCAAAATGTTATTCCCAGGGGTTGGGAATTGATTTTGGTGATATTTTTTCTCCTGTTGCCAAGGTATAGTACGTAAAGTGTAGAGGAATGCTCTCACTGTGTGGTTTCACATTAGACAGCACTAACACGGATTGGGCCTCCATGTACTTTTGGGTATATATGGGAGGACTACATTAGGTTTCTATCCATCCTTAGGTAATTGAGTCAGTTGCCTTGTACACTGTGATACACTGAACACAACATTCAGGGAGATTGCCTACCCATACTTCTCGAAATGCTAGGAGGTATTCTACAGTTCACTATTGCTTGGTATTCCTTTTGCCTAGCTTACCCCTTTTTGTTTATTTATTTTTTGTAATAAAATCAATCAGCAATCGTGGAGGAACATCAACCCTTACCCCATCATTCATGGAGGACAGTGAGTAAACTTCCTTTACCGCCTGAAGCTACACCTAGTCAATCAAAACGGTATAGTTTGACTGAGTCCAGTACATCCCAAACTTATGGTTCTTCATCTGAATTAACATAAACAACTATACTGGTAAGTATTGTGACCCCAGTTACTCCTAAAATTAGTGGTACATCTGTTACTGAAGTGGAATCTCCACAATTATTTGAGGACACTAGAAGTGAACCTAGTGAAACAGTAACCCAAGTTGTCCAACAAGAAGTTGATTCTCAACCCAAAGTTGTTCAAAAAGAAATTATTTCTGAACCTGAACCTGTTCAACCAGAAGTTGATCTTGAACCTATCACCGTTCAATCAGAAGTTACTTCTGAATGAGAAGTTTTTCAAGAATGCCAACCTGAACCGGTTGTTCTTTTACCAAAACACTTGGATCTTGAAGTTGAACAATCAGAAGTTATTACCATACCAGAAGATGATCAATCGGTTCATCCTCAGACATCAGTAACTGTCGATACTGCCCCTTTACCTCAGGAACAAATACCCGAAATATATTACGGACCTGACGGTGAAATCCTTCCACCTGGTTTGATTTCGATTGAAGAGGAACCTGAGGAAGAAAATCCAATTCGATTTGGACATGGACTTTATCTTTATCCTCATACTCGTCATTTTACTTCTCCTTTTGATCCTGATTACTTTCAGACGCCCATTTATTCATTAGGATATTTATTAGGACATTTGACTATGGTAGAGTCAACATCCCAGACTGTACCATCTGTTACAGTTGCGACATAATTTTATGTTGCTACCTCTTCATTGTTTACCACGACACCTGAGTCACATTTGTATGGTGTTCCATCCATCCCATCAGGTTACCAATCTTTATCTGGAACCCACTCAGGTGTTGATTCTAGTCCATGGTCTTCAGCCATGTCCTCTACTAGGATGTTATCTGGTTCTTCATTAATAGATACTGAACAACTTGACCCATCAATTCAATATCAAGCTGGTTCATCTGGTTCCCGTCCAATGTATCTTCTTTACATTGGATTACCCCCATATGGAAAAAAATAAGCACAATATCCTTATCCTCCATTTTCTCGGGGGCAACCATATGGTGGTATGCCATCGTCTTTAGGTCAGCCTGGAATGACTGTTTGTAAGTGGCAGCCAACAATGCATGTTCAACCAAGGTTTGTGTATCCATCACAACCTATGCAATCTATATCATCCATACCTACTACACCTATTGTTACAACTTTACTTCAGTTGCAAGCTCAGATAGTTGTATCTCAACCTGTGCAAGCTAGTCCTTCAACCTCAGACCCCCAAGTTTCAGGTTTATAGATTCAGGCTTCTCAGGTAGTTTTACAACAATCGTTTGTGCTTAGAGTCCAACAACCTCAGGCTAGTTTACCTTTTACTGGAATGACTCAGACTTACACTAGTTTAGTGTATTCACAACCTGGTCAAGCTTACATTGGTGGGAAACAACCATTAAATCAACAATTGTTGTATCAACAACAGTTGCTCCAACAGCCATGGCAACCACAGTATATCAACAACAGCAATTCCAACAATACCAAACTTATCCTGGACTTGGTCAATGTAGAACTTTTTCTACAAAACCTCGCTCTAATACCATGTAGAAATTCTGCAAATTCTCTACAAATCTACCTCTAAGATCATGTAGAAAATATGATTGTAGATTAACTCGATAATGCAATAAACCAAAGCAAAATACTATAATCTACTTTTATTATCAATTTTCTTTGCGGAAGCTTAAAGATCTAACTGAATCAGAGCTGAACACATATAACCATAAGAAGAAGAATAAATGCACATGAAACACAGAAAATACCTAGGGGAAAGCCTCAGCTAAAAACTCCACTATTTGTATTATCATACAAGGTGGAAATACATCAAGATTACACAAAGGTTTAGCTCTCACAGCTAGCCAGCTCTCAGTACAATCATCCTAGATGCTCACAGGAAAACAAGGCTTCTCACAAACCTTCTCCTCTGCCCTCCAAGCCTCCTATTTCCTTGCACAGTTTCTCTGGGTGATCCAGCTGTTACCTAGTGTAACACTGATCTCACACACTGCTCCAACACACTGTCAGAACTACGCAATCCTCAAGGAACCTATGCCTTGACTGCATGGATGAGTTTTCTTTATAGGAAAATTCCTACAACTAATAGTACATTGTCCCTGTCTTTACTCTCCACTGGGTATTTCTCTGAATATACATGCATGAGTTATTTATGAGAGAATCTTCAGTTATCTGGAGTACACTAGTTTCATGCATGCATGCATTAACTGACTGAACTCACAATTAGTTCATCAAACTGTTTGGAACTAATTTAACTGGACTTAACTCAGTTAACTGAGCTAACTAATTACAACTCAAATACAACTCATCCTTATCTCCTTAATTAAGGGATAACTTCCTTAATTTAAGGGATAACTATTTCCTGACTTCACAAAGAATTCTAGCTTGAATTTTTCCAACTAATTAATCCAATATGAATTAATTAATTATTTTTCAAGCAGCTGGTGAGTATAAATTCGAATTTTAATTCAAGGACAAATTAAAATTAGAATATTCTAGATTCTATTTTTGGCATTTCTATTTTTAGCATCTCTATTTTTAGCATTTCTTGTTGTTATTTTCAACACTCCCTCTCAACAAGAAAGGAATTCAACTTGATCCCGATCCTGAACCTTTGGAATGTTCTGCATGCAACACTTCTCCCTAGTGTTGTTGCTCCAGCAACACAGAAACAAGAAACATCGAACCTGAATCAGTATGATGCATCTATCATCAAAGTCTCTAACTACTATTGCCTCTGTCAACTAAAAACTCTGCGCTTCGGCTGACTCTTCCTTTCTGCACTGTTGCCAATCCTTCTCTGCGCTCTTTAGTATCTGACTTCTCTAGCCTCTGTCACTTTGATCTCTGACTGCATAAATCCCATTGATTCCTCCCACTACATCCGTGCTGCTGCTGGTCCTTTTACCCAGCACTGCATACACACTGCACCTCCTCTCATCATGTTGCATCGTGCTGCCCACTGTTTCACTACAACTCAGTTACTAAGAAGTAAGTAACTGATCTACCAACTAACCTCCCTATTGGGCTAGAAACATCCTCTTCTGCTAAAGCTCCCTCTGCCGCTGAAAAGTGCTCCCACTCTCACCTCTGCGCTGCTGCAACAATTTCTTGCATCTCACACCATTGCACACCTCTCTGTGCCATCCTGCACTGGTGCAACACTCCTGTGCCTCTCGCACTACTATAGCCTCACGCAGTCTCAGGACTTCTGCACTGTAGCTCTCTCTACAGCTCCATCCGCATCCGTCTCTACCCACTCAGCCAGTCCTGCTACTCCTTGTCGGGGCTCCCGTAGCAAGGTCTAATCAAAGATGTTGGGTACCTCAAGGATCCTACTCCTATTTCAGCCTTCTTGGGACTATCACTTCACATCGCCCTACCTCACACCTAGAGGTATGGCTACATGTGATCCCTCTGCCCACTTCTCCAATTGTGGCTCCTCCATAATTGTCTGAGACTTCTCCTGGGATTGCATGTTGAGAGGTAATTTACTCTCCTTCTCAACCACCAAGTCTCTAACATTTGCCTTGCTCCTCAAGGCTTTGCATGCATCTTGAACCTCAAGAGCATATAGGTTCTTGACTCGTGAACTGATCTGTTTCACCTATCTCGTGGTGATGTGTCTAAGGAAAACCTTTCCCTTACTGAAGAAAACATCATAAACTTTGTCCTCCAACATCGCAATCGATACCAAGTTCTTCTTTAGTCCAGGCACATACTTCACATCTGTCAAGGTGATAGGAGGTCTATGCTCCCTCTAAAAAGCAACTGTGCCCACTCCTGAAACACTATACCTTTTGTCGTCACCCATCTCTATGTGCATCTTGAGGTCTTTATTCTCCAAGACACTGAATAAACTTTATCATCGGTCATGTGGAATGAGGCTCCACTGTCAAGATACCAACCACAACCCATCATCGATGACACCATGCATGCGATGAGGGTGAAGTCCATCTCGAACTGAGAGGCTAATGCCTCACCTTCTGATCCTACGGGGGATCCCTTCTTGGGCTTCTCCGATGTGCAATTAGTCGAATAATGTCCCATATCAATTGAAGTATGATATGAATTCGATTTGCACTTGCAACCCTAAACTTAAAACTTCGAATTCTCTTCTCCGTATACTGTTCACTGCTCCGATAAAATTTTCTCTGATACCATGTAGAACTTTTTCTACAAAACCTTGCTCTGATAGCATGTAGAAATTCTGCAAATTCTTTACAAATCTACCTCTAAGATCATGTAGAAAATCTGACTGTAGATTAACTCGATAATGCAATATACCAAAGAAAAATACTATAATCTACTTCTAATATGAATTTTCTTTGTGGAAGCTTAAATATCTAGCTGAATCAAAGTTGAACACATATAACCATAAGAAGAAGAATCAATGCACATGAAACAAAAAAAATACTCAAGGGAAAGCCTCAGCTAAAAACCCCACTATCAGTATTATCATACAAGGTGGAAATACATCAAGATTACACAAAGATTTAGCTCTCATAGCTAGCTAGCTCTCAGTACAATCCTCCTGGATGCTCATAGGAAAACAAGGCTTCTCACAAACCTTCTCCTCTAACCTCCAAGCCTCCTATTTCCTTGTGCAGTTTCTCTCGGTGATCCAGTTGTTACCCAGTGTAACACTGATCTCACACACTACTCCAACACACTGTCAGAACTACGCAATCCTCAAGGAACCTATGCCTTTACTGCATGGATGAGTTTCCTTTATAAGCACATTCTTGCAACCGATAGTACATTGTCCCTGTCTTTAATCTCAACTAGGTCTTTCTTTGAATAGACAAGCATGAGTTATTTATGAGAGAACCTTCAGTTATCTGGAGTACACTAGTTTCATGCATGTATGCATTAACTGATTGAACTCACAATTAGTTCCTCAAAATGTTTGGAACTGATTTAACTGGACTTAACTCAGTTAACTGAGCTAACTAATTACAACTCAAATACAACTCATCCTTATCTCCTTAATTAAGGTATAACTTCCTTAATTTAAGGGATAACTGTTGCATGACTTCACAAAGGCTTCTAGCTTGAATTTCTCCAACTAATTAATCCAAGATGAATTAATTAATTATTTTTCAAGTAGTTGGTGAGACTAAATTCAAATTTTAATTCTCAATTTTAATTCAAGGGCAAATTAAAATTGGAATATTCTAGATTCTATTTTTGGCATTTCTATTTTTAGCATTTCTTGTTGCTATTTTCAATGCTCCCTCTCAACAAGAAAGGAATTCAACTCGATCCTGATCCTGAACCTTTGAAATGTTCTGCATGCAACACTTCTCCCTAGTGTTGTTGCTCCAGCAACAGAGAAACAAGAAACATCCAACCTAAATCAGTATGATGCATCTGTCATCAAAGTCTCTGACTGCTATTGGCTCTGTCAACTGAAAACTCTGCGCTTCGGCTGACTCTTCCTTTCTGCACTATTGCCAATCCTTCTCTACGCTCTTCAGTATCTGACTGCTCTAGCCTCTATCACTTTGATTTCTGACTGCATCAATCCCATTGATTCCTCCCGCTACATCCGTGTTGTTGCTGGTCCTTTTACCCAGCACTGCATACGCACTACACCTCCTCTCATCATGTTGCATCGTGCTGCCCACTGTTTCACTACAACTCAGTTACTAAGAAGTAAGTAACTGATCTACCAACTAACCTCCCTGTTGGGCTAGCAACATCCTCTTATGCTAAAGCTCCCTATGCCGCTGACAAGTGCTCCCACTCTGACCTCTGCGCTGCTGCAACAATTTCTAGCATCTCACACCATTGCACACCTCTCTGTGCCATCCTGCACTGGTGCAACACTCCTGTGCCTCTCTCACTGCTATAGCCTCACGCAGTCTCAGGACTTCTGCACTGCAGCTCTCTCTAGAGCTCCATCCACATCCGTCTCTACCCACTCAGCCAGTCCTGCTACTCCTCGTTGGGGCTCCCATAGCAAGGTCTAATCAAAGATGTTGGGTACCTCAAGGATCCTACCCCTATTTCAGCCTTCTTGGGACTATCACTTCACATCGCCCCACCTCACACCTAGAGGTATGGCTACATGTGATCCCTCTACACACTTATCCAACTGTGGCTCCTCCACAATTGTCTGAGACTTCTCCTGGGATTGCATGTTGAGAGGTAATTTACTCTCCCTCTCAACCACCAAGTCTCTAACATTTGCCTTGCTCCTCAAGGCTTTGCATGCATCTTGAACCTTAGGAGCATACAGGTTCTTGACTCGTGAACTGATCTGTTTCACCTGTCTCGTGGTGATGTGTCTAAGGAAAACCTTTCCCTTACTAAAGACAACATCGTAGACTTTGTCCTCCAACATCGCGATCGATACCAAGTTCTTCTTCAGTCCAGGCACATACTTCACATCTGTCAAGGTGATAGGAGGTCTATGCTCCCTCTGAAAAACAACTGTGCCCACTCCTGAAACACTATACCTTTCATCGTCACCCATCTCTATGTGCATCTTGAGGTCTTTCTCCTCCAAGGCACTGAATAAACTTTATCATCGGTCATGTGGAATGAGGCTCCACTGTCAAGATACCAACCACAACCCATCATCGATGACACCATGCATGCGATGAGGGTGAAGTCCATCTCAAACTGAGAGGCTAATGCCTCACCTTCCGATCTTATCGGGGATCCCTTCTTGGGCTTCTCCGATGTGCAATTAGTCGAATAATGTCCCATATCAATTGAAGTATGATATGAATTCGATTTTCACTTGCAACCCTAAAATTCAAACTCCGAATTCTCTTCTCCGTATACTGTTCACTGCTCCGATAAACTTTGCTCTGATACCATGTAGAACTTTTTCTACAAAACCTTGCTCTGATAGCATGTAGAAATTCTGCAAATTCTTTACAAATCTACCTCTAAGATCATGTAGAAAATCTGACTGTAGATTAACTCGATAATCTCTGAAGTCTCAAATCTTCTTAAGACTTTTAGTACATCCGCTGTGTTGACTGATCCTTTTCCGAACCTGGAGACACATATGGTTCCTACAGACCATGCTTCCACTTCACAAGTGCTTATGCTATCTGTGACTAAGCCTAAAAATGATGTTATGGTGACTACATGAAATAAAGATTATGGAAATCCACCGTCGTCGTCGAATAACCAGGCCACTGATCAACCTAATCCTTCGACTTTGGCTTCATCTGAGACTATTCCACCACCTATTGCATAAGAGTTAACAATAAAACCGCCTAAGGGAGTTGTACATAAATCAACATTTAACCCTCGAGCTCGAGCAGCACAGAACTATAACATAGTAGAAGATTTGGCTCAGTCACCTTCTGCTATGTCGACGCTTGAGGTGCTTCAAAATTGTCCCTCCCAGAAGCAGGCTTTGTTGTCAGCAATTGGTGGAATCGATCCAACGGATTCCAATCTTGTGGTTTTCAACCATGTGGGTTATACGCCACAGTTACCAGCATAATTAACATTCCTGATTCAAGTAAATGCCTTGAATAAACTTATTCACCAAACCATTGTTGACAAGGGGGCATATACTTGTATTATGTCAATGAATTTTTCGAAAACACTTGGCTCACCGCCTTTGTCATGTTCACCAACAACATTAAAATCTTTTGACGGTCGCACATATACGCCTTGTGGAATTTTGAGTAATCTAAAAATTGAAATAGGGGGAAAAACAGTAACTGTTGAAGTTGAGGTCGTTGATGGACCCCTTGATTACGACATTTTGCTAGGAAGACCGTGGGTATATGCTATGGCTATTGTGGTTTCGACATACTTTCATATGATTGCATTCCCTCATAAAGGCGGAATCATAGTGATTGATCAACTCGCTTTCTTTGCCTCTAGTTCGCAGGCTATTGGAAGCATTCTGTTAGTTCACGGACCCCCACTATCTCTTTAAAACATTGGTGTAGGTATCTTCAAGGATTCTTCCCTAATGGGTACTTTTTCGCTACCGTCACCATCACATATGGCAGAAGTTGCAAAAGTTGAGACTTGCAATATGATATCTTCCACTTCATCTGATTTAAGGAAGATTACCAATAGTACTGAAGTTGATAGTAGTAATGAAATCATGCCACTAAGCCCCATTGAGCTTGCATAGCAATCAATCTTTCTGGCTTGCGCGACGAACCCAAATCCATCTTCGCCAATTGTATGGGTAGATCGTTCATTAGAATATGGTACTTCCTCTGATCCTTTTTCACGTATATTTTCTACTGATGAAGGAATCATCCAATCAATGATGACAGAAGAAGAACCATGGGAAGATTATCATCATCGTTCCCATCTTCCATATCACATAGAAGATTTTTCAAATGAACTTAATCACCCTTCAGTTGTTTATTTTCTTTCGAATTCTGTTTTTATAGATACAATAGATTCCGAGCGAAACTTGTCAAATATCGAAGAAACTATTTCTATCAATATTTTGACCAAACCTAGAGTTGTAGAAAACATTCATGTTGGAAAATCTTGTTCTCCATCAGAACTTGATATTTATCGTGCTCTCTTTCGTGAATTCCTAGATATATTTGCATGGTCATATGAGGAGATGACAGGTATTGAATCTAGTATAGTTGAACATGAAATTAAAATGTATCGTGACGTCAAACTAGTGCGATAGCGCCTCCATCCTGTTCATCCAAAGAAGGTTGTTGCCATTAAAGCAGAAGTTGAAAAACTTTTGCATGTTGGTTTCATATACCCTGTTCCTCTTACTAATTGGGTTTCCAATATTGTTCATGTCATGAAAAAACAAGGGACAATAGGAGTATGCGTCGATTATATGGATGTTAATCAGGCTTGTCCAAAAGACAATTATGCCACTCCCTTTATCGACCAGATTATCGATGAATGTGTTGGATGTGAAATATTTTCATTTATGGATGGCTTTTCTGACTATAATCAAATCAATATCCACCCAGAGGACCAATCTAAAACTACTTTTATTTGTCCATGGGGCACATTTGCCTAAAAGAAACTCCCTTTTGGTTTGAAGAACGCAGGGGCCACTTTTAAGAGGGCAATGAATTATGCCTTCCATGACATCAAACACATTTTTTAACCATACCTTGATTATTTATCTGCTCATTAATGAAAGCATACTGATCACTCGTAGCATTTGAGAGCTATATTTTTACGGTGTCGACACTACAAAATACGACTCAATCCACACAAATGTGTGTTTTGTGTTGGTTCTAGTCATTTTCTTGGTTTCGTAGTGTCTAAGGAAGGGATTCGACTCGACCCTCTTAAGGTTCAGGAAATTCTTGACTTGCCTCCACCTTCCAATCTACTACAGTTACAGAGACTCCAAGGGAAGGCTAACTTTCTGAGGAGGTTCATTCCCAATTATGTTGAAATGGCTAAAGGATTTACTCATCTTTTGAAAAAGGGGATACCCTTCCATTGGGATCAGGTTGCGCAAGCTTCCTTTGATGCTCTTAAAGATACCTTGATTAGAGTGTCATTAATGTATTCCCTGAATTATCAAAATGACTACTTCCTGTATCTCATCACTGCAAATACAACCATTGCAATGGTTTTAGTCCAAGAAGAAGATGGGATTGAACATCCGATATATTATTTGAGTCGCAATCTCAATGATATAGAAGTTAAGTACTCTTACGTCAAAAATCTAGCTTTGGCTATTGTTCAAGTTGTACAGAGATTTCACCACTATATCCTGCTCTGAAAGACCACTGTCATTTCGGATTGCAACCCTATGACATATATTTTGTCACGTCAATTGCTGGGGGGAAAATACTCAAAATGGATCGTCATTTTGCAGGAATTTGATTTGGAATTCATCAAATCCAAATCAAAGAAATATCTAGTTTTCGTCGAGTTTATTTGCAACCTTCCCTCGAATGCCATTGATTCAACTTCAGAACCATCAATTCTGGATGAGTCTCTATTCCTGATTTCTTCATCTGACCTATGGTATGGAGATATATCGATTTATATCCAAACCCAAACTTTCCGGCCCGATACCTCTCGCTCGCAACAATGACGTATCCGATACCAAGCCAAATATTATCTGATCATTGGCGACACTCTTTACCGTCGTGGTATCTATATGATTTTACAGAGGTTCCTCACACATGAGGAAGCCGAGAAAGTTTTGAATGATTTCCATTCGGGTGCTTGTGGTGGACACTTATCTGGTTATGCTACCGCATAGAGGATTCTCTGTGCTGGTTACTTCTGGCCTACCATATTCAAAGATTACATTATCGTTGTCAGAAGATGTCATGCATGCCAGATCTATGACCGTAAAGCTAGATTACCACCTGCACCGTTGCATCTTGTCATCGATGTTGGACCATTTTCCAAATGGGGCATTGAATTCATGACATGTAACCCTCACTCGACCAAAGGGAATGGGTACATTATAGTCATCATTGACTGTTTCAAAAAATGGGTCGAGGCGATGCCTACATTAAATAACAGTGGCGAGACAGCTGCACTTTTCTTTTT
Organism: Pinus tabuliformis; assembly: GCA_031772625.1. Classification (NCBI taxonomy): domain Eukaryota; kingdom Viridiplantae; phylum Streptophyta; class Pinopsida; order Pinales; family Pinaceae; genus Pinus; species Pinus tabuliformis. Next base: position 861,684,067 of record CM062814.1, on the reverse strand, counting down.
CAACCACATGGTTGCCCTATTTGATGTACCACGGGCTATAGTTACAGATCATGGGTCACACTCTTGCAATCACCTGATGACCGAATTAACTGCCAAGTTAGGACTTTCACATGATAGTTCTACTCCTTATTATCCACAAGCTAATGGACAAGTTGAGGCTATCAACAAAGTCCTTAAGAGAATGCTTCAAAGAATGATAGGGGTTCATAAACGAAACTGGCATTTAATCCTGTACTCTACTTTGTGGGCATACCAAACCTCAGTAAGGAATGCAACTGGATTTGCACCCTTTTAATCGGTGTATGGTATGGAGGAAATCTTGTCGATACAATGTGAAAATTCATCTCTTAAACTCGCAATTGACCTGTTACCCGACACTTTTGATAAAGAAGCGCGTTTCTTAGAACTCATCCATCTGGATGAAACCTGTCGTGAAGTCACATGGACTAACGAAGCACATAAGAAACGAATCAAGGCGCAATACGACCGAAATGTCAAGCCTCACATTTTCTCAGAAGGAGACCTAGTCTTGCTTTATGATCAAGAAGCTGATAAACTAGGAGTAGGAAAATTGAACCACTATGGATGGGACCTTACATTATCAAGTGTGTTCTGGAAAAAGGTGCCTATGAGTTGGCGGATTATGATGGAATTCCATTGTCACAGCCCTGAAATGGGTTGTATCTCAAACGTTACTGTTCTTAATTGAGTGTAGTAAAATCATTGTATATATGCTTTAATTACATGTGTGTGTGTGTCAGTGTGTCTTTTAGAGTTTTTTTGTGGATAGTAATCTGCTTTTCATTTGTTACAGTTGTCAGAATCTTTGGAACCATTTGTTGGTTACGCCGATGGTGCTAGTCGTAGTACGCAGAACCTATCTTCTGTAGCATGGGCCATTTTCACTCCAAGTGGCGAGTTAATGAGTTTTCAAGGGATTTGTATCGATCATTATATGAACAATATCGTTGAGTATAGCGCATTGATCGAACTTCTCTATGATGCCATTTCACTTGGAATTCGTCGAATCATCATTAGGCTGGACTCACAACTCGTCGTACTACAACTTACAAATGTTTATATTGTCTGAAACCCAACGATTCTTCATATGTTCCTTAGAGTTTGTCTTTTGGAAAGACATTTTGAGTACATTCAATATCAACATATTTCCAGAAACTTTAACACATTAACTGATTCTTTAGCGAACTATGTGTTAAACAAACATTTGCGACATATGTAAAAGTAAATTTTCAATTCACATCATTAGTTGAATAGGATTGCACATAACCATATATAAAAACTCTGAAAGTAAAAAAAGATAGATGTTTTAAAGTTTCTACAAAATCTGTGTCCAAGACATGTTTGGTCATCTGACCTCAAAACTCAAAATGCATACAAAAATCATCCTAAGTAGACCTAGTGATGCTCATGATAACAAGTCACAGCCTGAGCTAGCATGCACAATACCCTCATCCAACAGCTAGGAACACCAATAGTATGGCACTGCATCCTCATAAGTAACTCCTTGATCCGGATATCCGAAATACCAATGGTTAACCCCTCTACATGATCCTACAACTCTGCTAGTGTCTCAGTCAAATCTAAATCCTGGAGAACTGATCTCCCAAAATTTCCCCGCGTTGGTCCACCTGCCTCCTGTTGATGTCCCATATGTCAAAAAATACCAACATCTGTATGCATGAGAACGATTTTAGTTTAGTCTTGGAAACATCAAAAACACAAAAACATGTAGAAACTTAAAAATAAAAAACATTTGGTCAAAAACAATTTATCTATAGCACCCCATTGAGTGCCCACTGGTAAACTCAAATCCGGATCTCCAAGAAAATCCATTCCTATGTATGGATGCTCCTCGATGAAAATATGTTGTCAATCGAGCCACCTGAAGAATGCAGTAGAAAATGAAATTGATGACTGACCAACATTTCTAGCCATCAATTCGACCCACCTCTGCATCCGTGGATCTCTAGGACCAGTTACACCCAGTGTTACATGCTGAGATTCCATCAACGAAATTCTCTCTAAGGTAAAAGTGATTAAGATCGATCCATAGCTAAAACTATTCGTCTTACTGCTCTTTACCTTTGTCGGCTGCTCTTTCATTGAAGAAAATACGGCCTCTCACCAGTTGAATACAGTTGACTCAAGACACTCAAGCGCATACTGCATGTATGATCTATTCGCCATATGAAGTTTCACAATGCCTGCCAACTTTGCGATAGTGAAAAGGATTGTTCTCAAAGGCAAAGCACGTACATCCCTAACGTTTATTTTCCCATCTTTGGTAAGTTGTGTACCTAGTCGAAAAAACAGTCGAATGTAGTCCCTCACCGATTCACCCCCACGGGAAATCCTGAAAGAGAAATGGGAGCACCACGTCTCGACAACCCTATAAGAAAGTAAACATCATCGATCATAAGAGGGACCACTTTGTCCCCTATGTGAAAATCCTGATCCGTTGGATCCCATGCATGAACTAAGAACTGCAATAGTTCTAATTGCTTCCTCATCCCGGACAACCTGATGTATTTGAGCAACGCATAGTTTCTGAGGGCCTCAATAGTACCCGAATCATTTAGGGAAACCATGTATTGTTCTTCATGCTCTCTTTCTTGCCAAGTAATAGACATTCTGATCCAATAAAAGCCTGAAATCAAACCATAATCTTAGTTAGGATCCATTTCATGCAAAAAAAATGGAGAAATTTTGGGTCAAACAGGTGAAACAAATTTGTAAAACTCGCCTAGCATAGCCCAAGTCAGGAGACAGTGTGCTGCAGAGTAGGTACCCTTATGTTTGGGTGCTTTGTAGTGCATTTTTTGATGTGGAAGGCTGTGTTGATCCCAGGGTGAAATATACTAACCCCAGTGGCCCCAAAAACCTTAAAAATTTGCCTGAAACTACAAAAGAATAACATGAAAAGAAAGAGAAGGGGTAAATTTTCTACCTGGTCTGGATGGCATGAGAAATGATCCACATAATCTCTCGCAATCAACTATTGAATTTCGAGGTAAAAAACTGGTTCAAAGCACAAAACTGAATGGTAAATATCAAATGGTGAAAATAACATGGTAAATTCTTGTTTTATGTTTATTTCATGATCATTAAATGAATAAACTTTAGTCTTTACCTATTTTTACCAATGAAACAGGTATGTTTAATCTGTTTGGTGGTTCTTTGAGCAAGTTTACAGTTGACTTACTGAATTTGACGTGCATGATAATGAATTGTACCTTTGACCATAGAGCATACTTTTATCTCTTTTTCGAGCTCTGTTAAACATCGAAAAAGGAACCCCCTTGGAGTCCTCTTTAAGCTCTTTTTAGACTCTCAAAATATGAAAATATTTCTGAGAACTTGTCCTTTTTAGCTTGTTAACGGATTGGAAACGACATCTACTCAGTAAAAGTTTAACCCTTTTCCGGACTGAGATAGATTATTACGAAAAAGGAATACGTTGATCGAACATGGTCAATAGGTTCTCTCTCATATTATTTGACGATTTTTTGAACGTGAGAGACAAATCTATGAAAAAGAACTTGTGGAGTTTTCTTTTTGTCCCTTTTCAAACTTTCTAAACATGAAAAGGACTGATTTATCATTGTTGTTAAACTCATTAAAACATCAAATAGCGACAAACTTGTCCATCATGACAAGACCAAGTTTCACCTTCGCTAGACTCGTTAAAACATCACATAGTGATGGATTCACCCGAAGGGTGGAATTATACAACAAGAATATGTTATCCTCCTCAAGCTTGATAAAAAATAAAGAGGTACTGGTCAGCAATGACTGGGGAAAATGGGAAAAGGGGTAAACCACTTTATGGTAGCAAGTTTCTCTTGAACATGACACTTTCACTTCATCTCTGTGACTACTTGGGTTGGGTTATCTGCTTGATGGTTATCATACCTATGGTCTATCATACCATCCATTACTTTGGTTTTGGGTCAATGCTGCCAATTCATTCAGTGTCGCCGACATGTTCAAGAGAAGTCACTCAGTAAAAATCATCCTTTGCAATACTCATAAACCTTCATTTTCATGACCACCATTCCTGAACCTTGCGTCGTTAGTTAAATTTTGTCTCCAAAATCATTACACTCGTTTCGTGTTGTTGATGTGGGATACATCAAGGCCCTCTTGCGACGAGTCACTTCTTGTCGATATCAACACATTATCCAAGAAGTTGACTTAGAAACACCCTTTCAGTACCTTCGGGCTTGCATGCATCAATGGCAATTTTCTCGCTTCCGACGACAGGTTGACATCATTGGCCTTCAACCGAAAGACTTTGTATGGTGTTCGACATCAAAACATCCATTTACACCATGCAGAATGTACTGTAGTACCTTGAGGATCATTATCATTATCGGTGATTTCTCTCGTGTCTATTAACAACTTACATCATTGGTTGGTAATCAAACGGTGTCTTCCCATGTTCGACTCTAGATCACATATTCCCATGGTTAGACTCATACTCGAGCGAACGATTGAACAAGATAGAAGACCCCGGATCTAGTTTCATCCATCCGGGCTATGATTGCAGGAGAGTACTAAATCATCTATATGATGGCTTTACATAGATGGTCCTCCTATCATGGGTCTATATCTGTAGATGACTATCTGATTTATGTACATGTAATGAAAAGTTTATATGCTGAGCATGGGTATGCCTTCCCTCAGCGATTCATGAAAAATCCAAAATATCATGATGTTATGTATTGTAATTGATGCAGGTCACCATCCGCTTCAGAACCTCCTCATCACATCGTAAATCATATCACTCAACATTATCATTTTCGACTTCATGCTTTAGGGGGCAGTTGTTACAAGCCTATTTGGGCACATCAGTCCTAACATTTAGATCAGTTCTATTAGGGCTCATCAAACCCTAATTTAGTTTCTACATGCCCTACACAAGTCATCACATTGAATGCCATCATTCTTGAGAGTTTCCTAGCCTGAAGACATCCTGAAATGACTCATTGAGGGACCAGCGCAACCTTGGTCAGGGGTAAATTCACTACAGATCACTTAGGCCCATTCAATCCTGCTCTACAGAGCACCTAGTCCCACTTTGACCTGCGCTGGGTGCAGGGAAAATTTTAAGAACCCCCCCAAATTTATATGTATAATAAATGGGCGAATCTCCATGGTATATAGGAAAAATGGAAGGCGATTTTATCAATAATATAATATGTATATATAATTTTTTGGCAAATCTCTCACCAGGCATGGCGAATATTTTACTCAATTATAAAATCTTGTAAGATCTTGGAGTCTTTCACTAAATAATAAAACTTTGTAAAGTCCTAGTGAATCTTAGCATTGTGAACTCTTAGAGAATTTTTTGAAAAAGTATAAAACCATATATGACAAGAGCCACATGGTGGCAATATCACTGTTTTTTTTCACATTTCCATGACATGGAACTTGTTTATAAAATTATAAAAAAACCAACCAAGTTCCTTATAATATGCAGGTAAGCTTATAACAGAGTTTGATACCTCTACTATGCTTCTCTTCATTCAAGTGTCATAGCTACTATACTTAACACTGTGAATCACAACTCTCTCAGAACTCAACTCTATAGTGTAATTAAAACCTTTGGAAATTGAATCTGACAACTCTATAAAAAGGATTAGTGAAATAGAAGCTTTTGTGAATGAGCCCACTAACTATCACTGCTAAACAATCAATCTAGACTATGAAGCCTTCCATCTTGATCACAATCGTGCTCACGATCAAGGGAGTACGACCACCTGGCCTGACATAATGGCCATCATAGCTTCCAATAATCAACAACCACCTTGCAAGGACATTCTAGCTCATGTCTCATGAATTTTATTCATCAATCTTAATTGATATAAATCTTATAAAGATAATATTAGAATCCTCTCTAGATTCACTGTTAATATAAGGGTAAAGGAAATTTTCTAGCTCAAGGCACTAGCCAATACCAACTTTGGTATTTGTGACCCCTTTGTGGGGATGCACCTACCCTGACCCGTTGGGTTTCTCCCTTGTAACATAGTTCAAGGATCACAAGACTTTCCAATATTCCTACTCCATTAGACACACTTTATATGTTATACATAGTGAATGGAAAAGAAGCATTATAGAACACACAATTTCACAGAAGGAAGAAAAATCTTAGCCAGTTCAATATCAAAATCTTAACCACTGATTAATAAAGAATAACAAGTAGTGTAATGAATTGTTCCGAGTTATTTATTTACAAGTTGTAAAGAATGTAGTGGAATGGAAAATATTACTTAGGCAACCCTTCAATATTTTCTACTAGCATGTACATATGAAATTAAGAGCATTGTTGAATACAAAGTTTTGTTTCCTCTTGCCTCCATTTTGACAAATCAGTGTGAAATCAGTGTCACTTTGAATCTCCTTTCTTGTGTGGATGTTTTGACAAATCAATGTGAAATCAAAGTCACTTTGAATTTCCTTTCCTGTGAGGGATTACATCCACAGTTGATTAGTAAAAGATAATCTACTATATATTATGTTCAAGAAACTGACTGCAATCTACAGTGGAAACGAGACCTCAATTCTTATTCTGAATTTGAATATCTCAGGACAACATAAGATATAAAAATGCATATGGCCTTAGTAGCTAGAAAAAAATCACTCCATCATTACAAGACCACCTAGATTTCGGCACTTAATCTAAATAATGGCACTAGTTGCAGTGCTTATTTGCATTAACACCATGGAAAAGCAACAACAATGTTTCAAAGCACACTTACTGGAAAAGTTGTAACGTTCCGAGAATATTTAATGATAGCACTTGAACCTCAACTAGGGAACCCAAATCTTGGAAGATATCTCATACCAAATCTGAGAAAAAAATAAAAAAGGGAAAAAATCAAAATCTATAAATCAAGCAATGAATTGTTTACAAATCAAATACAATTCCTTTAACTAACAGTTAAATTGTGGTGATATATTTAAATATTTAGTAAGAGGGGAACTTCAAACTATGGAATATTACCTTTGTCATTATTGTCATCCCTCAGTGATTGAGATTACAAATCAATACTTATGGAAAGATTGTAAGAAATTCTGTGAAATAGTAAAGCATAACCTCTATTTTCAAGCAACAAAATCAATACATTGTTACATCAATAGCCATAATTGATACATAATCAATGAATCAAGTCCTTGTATGGCATGGGCTTGTTTCACAACCTCTATTTTCTCAATAACAAAATCAAGACATTGTATGTGGTTATTGCCAAAAGGAAATTGCATTCTAATTTGGAAGAGGATCTTATCAAAAGACATGGATTTATTCAAAGCTACAAAGCCTAATGGGTTACTGAAAAATAAGTTGGAATATGGGATCATGATACTTAAATTGAAAAAATATGCTTTCCTTTTAGAAAAATTACAGTTATACAATGTTTTTTGAAAGCATTAGAATTTGAAATTGGGCCTTTCTATCAAGACAAATTTTCATTAACATAATGTACTTTCCTACCTGAAACGTTGTAGATATCCAAGAAAAACTTGAAAAGCATAAGAGAACTTAGCATAATGTACTTTCTTTCCTTCCTTAACATTCTTAAAGAGTTGAGGTTCCCCAAGTCATCAGGTAACTTTCGAAGGAAATGATAGTTAGTATTAGTCCAATTCAAAACTGAAGATGTGTCACAAATATGAGGGGGCATCTCCTCCAAATCACAAAAGTGCTCCAGGTTAAAATCTAACATTATTGGAAGCTTAATGCTCGACTGGGTGTTATTGAACGCAGACATTTTTCCAATCCTCACTAAAATCTTAAAGATAGCTTCTCTAAGTTCTACATGACTTTACTATGCTCTTGAAGTGGGGGCACATGCAGCCTCTCCAAGTGAATAGTCTTAAACTAAGTGAAGATAAGGCCGATAGATCATTCAGTGTGGATCTCTTTAACCCATAGTTGAATACTATGTCTCTCTTGAACCCATAATTGAATACTATTAGGACTTTCAAATTTTTCATCGAACTCAAAAATGTTGAAAGAAAGTATTTGCTTCCAGAAAAGAGTAAAACTAAAGCCTCTGCTTGAGGACAATTGATGTCACGCCACTAATACTTCTCCATGGAATCTGTATAGGTAAACCACAAATGCAGAATTCCATTAGACTATTGTGTTTATTGAATACACAAATGAAATCATTGCATTTCTTTAAAATATCTTTTGAAATCAAAATTACCGAAATTTCATATCGATAACCTAGTGGGTGTAGGATAAAATTCACCCATGTCATTCATAGAAAGCATGAGAAAAAACCTAATACTATATATAGAACCAAGAAAAATTCAAATTCATCACTTCTAGGGACCTCGTAACCACCCTGCCAATACACAAGTATGTTCTTGTTTGCAGCTAGAAAAATTACCCAAATTACAATCTGTTTACTCCAGCCTATGTTGGAAAGTTATAGAAGGATGACTAGTGCAATCAATCCATTCCTTTTAGCCCTGGATTTGTTTCAGTTTAAAACATAAGTATACAAATATACTTGTCCAATGTCCATGCTTTAACCATTCACCTTAGGATGTTTTTACAATATAATTTCCTAAGTCTATTTAATATCTTCATTATCATAAAAACCAACCTATATCCATCTTAACTCCACATCTACCACTCTTAGGGGGATGAAATCTATTTATCCCTCTGAGCACTTGGTAGACGCAGAATTAAGATGGATCTAAGATGATAGAATTTCCCCTTTAAATAGTCTATGCTCATATGAATACCATGGTATTACCATGGGTCAATACCATGGGTTATCATAAACCTGGAGCTTAAAAATTACTATTAGTAATTTATAAAAATTAATAAAATTAATAGTTGATTTTTATTTTATTTTTTATTTTAACCAAGCTAAAATGTTTAACATACATTAAATTACAACATCCATTTTTACTCTTGATCCACCAAGCCCCGAGAGGGATCAAATATTTTTTCACTCTATGCTAGTTTGCATATCACGATATTTGATACCTCTCGGGGGTTAGTAGATCCAGAGTAAAGATGGATCTATGCTGGTTTAATTCCCCCATTTAAATAGGCTACATTCCAGGTGAATACCATGGGTCAATACCATGTGCCATTTTGGTGAATACCATGGGTCAATATCATGTGCCATTTTTATTTTTATTAATACTAATATTAGGGTTAATAATGTTTTTTTGCATGGTATTAATAATAATCTAGCCCATGGTATTTGTCCCATAGTATTTTGTCCATAGGTTTCACCTAAATATAACGCATTTTTTGAGTGTTCATAAATATAAGGTGACTTATGGAGTAAATATAAAAAAATGTTTTATTTTTTTACCATACATATCGTTTATTTATATTTTTATTAATTTATCATACCTCTTTTACAAATATGGTATTTGGCCCATAGGATTCACTTAAATAAAACCGCTTTTTTGAGCCTTCATAAATAGAACGAGGGTTATGGACTAAATATAAAAAGAGGTTTTATTTATTTACCATACGTCTAGTTTATTTATATTTTTATTTATTTACCATACCTTTTGAGTAAGTATAAAAAGACGTTTTATTTATTTACCATACCTCCACTTTACTTATATTTTTATTTGTTTACACCCTTGCATGTATATAAGGTGACTTATGGAGTAAATATAAAAAATGTTTTATTTATTTACCATACCTCTCATTTATTTATATTTTTATTAATTTACCATACCTCTTTTATAAATATGGTATTTGGCCCATATGATTCACTTAAATAAAACCTATTCTTGAAAATTAGGGCGAATGGAAGGTTGTAACTCCTAATTTCAAGGGCTAAATTTACCTTTTTTACCCTCTCCCTTAAAATAAGGTGGGCTATTTGAGGTGATTTGTAAAAATGTACTATGATACAAAATATTCACCCACTAAAAATTTAAAACCCCTTAATTTCGCCAAAGGGCGAACATTCGCCCCTAAAAGTTTCCATGGTTGGGCGAGATTGAGCGAAATCTTCATAGGGTTCTGGGAATATTCCTACATTCTAGACCATTCTATAAGATTCCCACCTCTCATCCTCTCCTATGAGCTCAAAATTGGATAGGAAATGAATCAAATAACCTCCTATTCTCTCATCCCTTCCTCCATGGAAACTAACTCCCAAATTGGAAAGACATTCAATGCCCAATTTATGACAAAACCACCTCCATTTCCCTATAAATTGAGCACTCATGATAGTGACCAGGGGCTAGACTTTGAAGAATTGTAAGGAGATACTATTGGTTTGAGTTTTGATATCATAAGAAATTATTGTTATGCTACCGGAGTGTTGTGCTTTTGGTGTGATGAAGGATGGAACTCAAGATGGATGAGTGACATGGGATCGGACTTGTTTGGTTGTAACTCTTCCTTCTACTTAATAAAGTTGGTTACACCTTTTTCCATATTCTTGTCTTTATGTACGATTATTATATGTGTAAATGCTTTCGATTCCATTTGCTTATAGTAGATAGATCTCTTGATTTGATTGTTTTTGTCCTCTATTTATGATTGCAGGTACTGATCGAGCAGATTCAGTTCAAGGAGCGATGGGAGCTATTCAAAGGAGATAAAGGGAATCGAAAGATAACAAGTAGCTCCCTTGTCTTATTTATCTTCTATAGGAAAAGGTTAAACTCTTTAATTCTGTTGTTCTAAGTGTAGCTACCCACTTAGGGAAGTTGTGTTTATCCGTAGATGCAAAATTCCACATAACACTATGAAGACATCAATCATATGCTCCTCTCGAATATCATTTACCCTAATATTCAATTTTCAAAAGTCCTTATAATACCCTCCTCCCACATCTACCCAAGCAATCGTCCAGTCGGGGCAAACATGTGATGAGAGGCCATTATGATATGATTCAACCTCCTAAGTCATGTTATGGAAGTGGAACTGATGGAAGCACACCATATAGACATCCAATATCATCAAAGGAATCCTCAAAAGATAAGTCAGCCACTCAGACAACCTGTCCCTGGGTCCCAGTGTTGTTTTAGGCATCTTAGGCCATAGTCGCTCTCATTCTATGGGCAAGGGAGCGACCAAAAACCTAAATTCTCTCTCACAGGTCTGCCTTCCAGCGATTGTGGACCAAAATTGTCAATGTTGTGCCAATGACCTCGGGATTTAAACCATTTTCTCAAGCTCAGAGCCCAGGAAACTGCCCAAAACTGATCCATCTCTTCAAATCATTAAAGTATCATGGAAATTAAGGTACTAAAGTAAATACTTGTTCAAGACCTTGATTGGATCCCCACTAGCCATGATAGGCATTTCGTCAAACATATCATCGACATGTAATCTATAGGTGTAAATAATAGAGTTAAGTGTAGGGATCTCATACTTATCTGAGAATCACTATGAACCATTGTTCCCTTATTCCATTTGTTACATTATCATCTATTAGGTCATAGACACATTATCCATTCACACACAAGTAAAAACGTGCTAAGAGCCATACATAACTGTTGTCATAAAATGTGCATATAACCAGCATAATAGGGATAGGAATACAACAAACATATCAACCATCAAATCCATAAATACATCAATACCTTTGCACATGAAAATCAAGGGAAAATATTTCTCAATAATGAATGCAATGAACCAAATGAAGATGGGACTACCACGTTCCACCCGACCATAGAATGGCTAATCCAAATCTCTCTTCAGTCATTCACCGTCGTGCCATATTCCAAGCATGAATGTGGGATCTCATAGAAAACATCAATCAAAACTCATCCAGGGCTTCAAGAGGCCATCCACCTCAACCCATCAAGTAGTGATTCCACCTCATGGTCATACATCACCAAAACCATCATCGGATTGGTCTCCATCCAAGCCTTCCAGGGCTTCTAGAGTGTTTTTTCCAACCAAGGCTTCTAGGACTAGTAACTCAAACAACAACTATCATCGGGCTTCTAGAGTGTTTGTCCAACCAAGGCTTCTAGGACTAGTAACTTAGCCCACCAAGGGATTCCAGGGCATTTGTCCAACCAAGGCTTCCAGGACTAGTAACTCAACCCACCAAGGGATTCCAAAGCATTTGTCCAAACAGGGATTCCAGGAACTAATAACTCAACCCAAGCTAAGGAATCATGAGAACCAACCAAAAAAAACTCATGAAAGAAAATCCACAATCACCATGGCTATCCAGGAAATGGAAAGGTTAGGCAATCCATTGTCAATCTAGGCAATCCATTGCCAATCCAGACAATACTCTATGCCAATGACATATCATGACCAAGAATCCACATGCATATGCCATGCATGTCCAAACTAGTGAAGAAATCATACATGCGACTCGGTACCTGTAAGAAAATATAATGTAGTTGTTGATGTCGATGCCTTCTTGTGCTTTCCTTCTCTTCCTTTCGCTTCTTTCTCCAAGACTCTAAGTACGTCGCACCCTCCAAGAGTACTCCAAGAAAACTCTAAGTATCCAAGATTGTGAGAGACAAAGAATAATGAGAGAGCTCCAAAGCTAAACTGAAAAAAGTTTACCAACTGATCCTCATAAGCCTTTTTATGAATGAGGCCTCTATTTTTTTCATTTTCCATTATTTTCCTTCATTTTCCTCCTCACATGCAACATGTGACCTTTCACCTCCTTTTTCTCCTAATTTCCATTATTTTCATAAACAAATGTGCCAAAAAATCCATTTTTCCTCTTTAATTCCTTAGCCACTGCCATTGCCAATTTCCTTATCCATAAACAACCAAATGAACACCCCTTAGGATGTCTTTCCCAACATTCAACTTGGAATAAGTGTCCTGGTCATCCGTGGTTATTGTTTTTAACATTTATTACATGGAATTTTCACCAGGGCTGTTAAAGAGCCCTCCCCCTTGGGGGACACCATCCTCGGTGTTCAATCACACATATACCTCAGCAACATGCTGAAAGAAGACATATTGCTTATGAATCTTTATAACACAACTCGATGCAATATTTACAATGAAGGATCTACTCAAGATAAAAGATCATAACAACATGACAACATACCGCATAGTGGAGCTTTGTAACACATCTCATTACAGTATTTACAATGATCATCCTGCTAAGTGCCAACTCATATTACATCATAACATCATGATAACATAACCACATGATAGCATAATAAAATGACACCCATACCACATAGTAGAGCTTTATAAAACAGCTCGTTACAATATTTACATCCATACACGGGTGTACATATAACAACATCATCAAAATATAGATACCAAAACATATGCCAAATCATATACTAAAAAATATATCAAAAAAATACTAACATCATGTCTAGGCATATATCAAAACATCATATATCATATATCAACTACCATAAAACATATACTAAACCAACATAAGAAAATACTAAACCACCATCAAGCAAATACAAAACCACCATAAGCAAATACCAAACCACCATATCAAAGTTGCTTTCCCTCAACCGGCAAAACAAGGGAGGATACATGGACTGCATATGATCTGCCATCTCCCATGTAGCTTCATCGGGCCCAAAGTGCTTCCATTGCACTTTAACTTTCTCGATTTCTTGGTTCTGGAGTGCGAGCACCCTTTTCTACAATATATACTGAGGCTTTGTCTGGAATTCTCCATCTAATTCCACCTGCAATACAGACCAGTCAATCACATGATCAAAATTTTTAACATATTTCTTAAGCAATGAGACATGGAAAACATCGTGGAATTTCATTGTCAGAGGCAGTGCAAGTCGATAGGCTACTGTCCCAATCCTCTCAATGATACTAAAGGGTCCACAAAATCGTGGTGCCAGCTTGGCACATGAGCCAATCCACAAGGATCTCTTCTTCAGTTTAATGCACAAGTACACCTGTTCCCCAACATAAAACTCCTTGAACAACCTATTCATGTCTGCATAACTCTTATGCCTATCCCATGTTGCCTTGAGATTCTTCTTAATCACCTACATCTCCTATTCCATGTCTGCCAACATATATGGTCCAATCAATACCCTGCTAACTGGATCACTCCAACTAATGGGAGTGTTACAAATGTGCCCATAAAATTCCTCAAAGGGACTCATCCATAGTGACTCCTCATAACCATTGTTGTATGCAAACTCAACCAAAGGGAGATACTCTTCCCACTTGCAATGTTGATGCATCACATACATCCTCAACATGTCCTCTAATATCTTGTTGACCCTCTTCGTCTGTCCATTTGTCTATAGGTGATAAGTTGTGTTGAAGGCCAACTTTGTGCCCAAACCTGCAAATAACTCCTTCCAAAACTTGGAAGTGAATTTTGCATCCCTATCTGACACAACCTTCTTTGGAACACCATGTAGTCTAACCATGTCTCAGATGAATACCCATGCCACATCACTGGCTAATAATGTATACTTTACTGGAACAAAGTGTGCAACCTTTGTTAATCTGTCCATAATGATCATGATGGAATCATTCTACTTCATTGTCTTTGGAAACCCTGTGATGAAGTCCATAGAAATGACCTCCCATTTCCACTCGAGAAACATGATCGGTTGTAGGAGTTCACCTGGATGTTTGCATTCTTCCTTCACTCATTGACAATTGAAGCATCTCGCCATAAAACCTGCTACATCCCTTTTCGGAATTCGGCCAAGAGTAATATCTCTTCACTATTGTGAGTGTCTTCTGATAACCTAGGTGACCTGAATACAGTTTCGCATGCAACTCCCTCAATATCACCTTCTTGAGATCACTGTTATTTGTTACATATATCATGTCTTAGAACCTAACCAATCCATATATTGTTAGACAATAGTCCAAGTCCTATGCACCTGCACCTGTACCACTACATGTACATGTACCTATACCTATACTTCCACTTGTACCTGCACCACTACATGTGCATGTACGTGTACCTATACCTTTACTTGTACATGTACCTGTACTATCACCCTGCTACAAACTGTGCATAATCTCCATATACCTGATATCATGTTGTCTTGCCTACAATATCCTATCCTGTAAGTCTGTCCCATAGGAGCTCATAGTTGTCAAGTGATGTACCTATACCCGTCTGCTGAGATCATCTGCCACCCTGTTCTTTTTACCCTTGATGTACCTGATCTCGAAGTCAAACTCATTGATCATGGCCAATCATCTAACCTGCCTGGAATTCAAATTCGATTGCTCAAACAAATACCTCAACCCAATGTGATCACTCATAAGCACAAACTTCCTGCCAAGAAGATAGTGTCTCCACATCTTCAATGCATGTATAATCGTTTCTAGCTCAAGATCATGTGTTGGGTAGTTATGTCCATGCTTGTTTAGTTTTCGAGACTCATAAAATAGCACATTTCCATCTTGCATAAGGACTCCACCAAGTCCTCTCTTGCAAGCATCTGTACATACTACGAACTCTTTGTTCGGATCTGCAATCTATAGCATTGGTGCATGTGTCAGCAACTTCTTAAGTTGCTCAAAGCTAGCCTCACAGTTTTCCGTCCATTTGAACTTCTTACCTTTCCTCTCCAATGATGTAATTAGATAAGTAATCTGTAAGAAGTTCCTGATGAACCTCTTATAATAGCCTGTCGAACCCATGAAAGATCTCACCTCATCCACACTCTTAGGAGCTACCCACTCCATGATGGCCCTTATCTTCTTTGGATCTACTGTAATTCACTCCTTGGAGACAACATGTCCCAAGTAGTGTGCCTCAGTCTAAAATAAGCTACATTTTTTGAGCTTAACATACAATTGATTCTCTCTCAACAACCTCAATACTGTTGTTAAGTGCTCGACATGTTCTTCTTCATTTTTATAATATACCAATATATCATCAATGAACAAAATAACAAACTTATCCAAATATGGATGCAACACACTATTCATCAAACACTTGAACGTAGTTGGAGCATTAGTTAAGCCAAATGGAACAACAACAAACTCATAATGCTCATACCAGGTCCCGAACGCAGTCTTGTAAATGTCCGCTCAAACTAATGGTATCAGGATCTCAAGTCAATCTTTGAGAACACTATTGCTCCCTTCAGCTGATCAAACAAGTCATCAATCTTTGGCAAAGGGTACCTGTTCTTGATAATCACTTTGTTCAACTACCTATAATCAATGCATAATCTGAGGGTACCATCTTTCTTCTTCACAAACAAGACCAGTGCACCCCAAGGCGATACACTTGGCATAAGGTATCCCTTGTCCAACATTTGCTTCAACTGGAATTTTAACTCAACCAACTTAGGTGTGTTCATCCTGTAAGGTGCTTTAGATGCTGGATCTACCCCTGGCACTAACTCAATAGAAATTCTACCTCCCTGTGAGGTGGAAACTCTGTAATGTCCTCAGGAAATACATCCCTGAACTATTGCAACATGGGTACCTGTTCAACACATATGCACCCTCAACCTCATTACCCTTATCAATAGAAATGTGTACTACAAATAGATTGCACCCTTTCCTGCGGCTACGATTTTCTTGCATAGTTGTCACCATCCTAACTGATGTGGCTTTCTTCTTACCTTGAAAGACTCTTTGTTCTCCATTGTCATCAACACATTCAATGGCCTTGTCATAGAAGTCAACCTTGCTTCTATGTAGATACAACCAATCCATGCCCAACAACATATTGTATGAACCCAAAGGTAAAACATTCAAATATGTTGTGGTAGGCATACCATTTAAGTCAAATGTGCAAGCTCTTACCCAATGATGAACTCGCTTCTTCGTACCTATAGACAATTTCACTAACCAAGACTTTGCATGCAACTCCTTATTCAACCCACCACCAAGTTAGGACTAACATAGCTATAATTAGATCTAGGGTCAATCAAAATAGAAATAACTTGATCACAAAGCTTACCTCCATCTCAATGATAGATGCATGGTGTTCTGCTTGCTCATTTTCCATGGTTGCATAGATATGAGGAATACTCTCACCTATATATCCTACAGTTTTCACCTCCTATGCACTATATATCTGGGTTCTACCACCCTTATTTTGCGGACAATCTCTCCTGTGATGGTCTTTGCCACAAGTCCAACACTCTATAGGTTTCCAGCCTCCATACTTGTTCTTCTCTTCAGCTCTATGTCCCTATCCTCTATCTGATACATTGAACCTCTTAGGTGGTGCAACATTAACCTTGTTATCTGTACCCTGCAACCTTGCTCGCTTTTTATCCCATTTGCCTTTGTTCTTTTCATTACCTCTCCATTTTGGCTTAGTCTTAGTTCTACGCTTCGATTGCTCATAGCAATTATTTAGCTTTCGAATGGCCTCCTCCAATGATCTAGGCTCATCGAATTCAATCATGTCTTTGAATGCAACCAGTAATCCACTAATGAACCTCTGAATCTTAGCCTTCTCCTCTGTGAGGTAAGGCACATACCTCAGTAACTCCAAGAACCTGCTAGTGTACTCATCATCTGTCATAGAACCCATCTTTAGTTCATAAAATTCTTTTGCTTTGTCATCAAAGTACCTTTCTGACAAGTATTTCTTCTTAAATATCCACTCAAACTCACTCCAAGACAAATCTTCCTCGTGAATACACCTGAAATTCTTCACATCTTGTCACTAGATGTCCTCTTTACCTTTGAGACTAAAGGTAGCTACTCTAGCTTTCATGTTCTCTGAGTATTTATGCAACCTGAAGAACTTCCTCATGCCAAGAAACCATGCCTCTGCATCATGTGGTTACTTCATTTCCCCATCAAAAGCAGGTGGCTTTTCTTTCTTAAATTCATCTGTAAAATACCCCATATCACTCCTCCTATAAGGATGATACCGATGACAATCATAGTGCCTATCTGATTCAGAACTACAATCATACCTGTGTCTATCCCTTCCCCTCTCTGGAGTGTCCAACAATCTACCATCTTGGATGGTGTTAGATATATTCAACCTATGTCTACTACGAGACCTGCTGCCATATGCCCCATCAGTTTTGTCCTCCTGCTCATGACTGATCTAGAGTGGTCCTTGTCGCTGCAAATCCGACAAGCTTTGAATTATGACTTCATTTACCTCTGCTAGCTTTTCCTATGACTACATGATTCTATCATTATCTACCTTACAACTCCTTATCCCCTCCTTTAAACTTCTCAATGTAACTGCCAAGTCAGAGGGTTTCCCAACACCATACTTCTCTTCGGATTCGTAGGGAGAGTCTCTGTAGTCAACCATCTTGCTAGCCATTTGATATTTCTTCCTGCAAGGCATAGTATGTCAGATAAACCAATCACAATAAATCACATATATTATCATAACTTGGGGAGGATACCTTGTCTGCAAGATTACCAAATCGGTGTGATACATGTATAACATAATCATAACAGTATATAGACATACACGAGTAAATGTATCAACTCATAAACATTACTCTAAATAGAATTCGGTCATCAATGCAAGGCCATATCAACAATGCATGATATGACCTCATGCATGACAGAAACCATTAATCCATTGTTCCCATTGCCACATGCAACCAACAATATGTGTAAGAAATGCCAAACCAACTACCAATACGCATAACCACATGTAGTCAAACATAATCGATCAGTTCTTTTAATCAACCTACAAGACTGATGCATGTAATCAAAATATTCAAAAATGTAACCTAGCATACAAGGATGTAAGTAGGTATCGTGAAATCAACATGTAAGCAACATATAATCCATTCACAGTCAGTCACATACTCATTTCGAATACACTTCATGAAACCCATAACAAATTCTCCATCATAATCATACTACAACCCTAATCAATTACCAAGAAAATATAGCAAGTATATAAGTGTAAGAGACACACATGCAATTGACATGCATGCATGACCAACACATAGTCCATCTAGTCTGAGGGGTGAACCATGCTCTGATACCCTTCTATAACACCCTCCTCCCACATCTATCGAAGCAACCGGCCAGCCGGGGTAAACATGCGATGAGAGGCCACTATGATATGATTCGACCTCCTAAGTCACATTAAGGAAGTGGAACCGAAGGAAACACACCATACAAACATCCAACATCATCAACAAAACCCTCAAAAGACAAGTTAGCCACTCACACAACATGTCCCTGGGTCCCACTATTCTTTTAGGTCTCTTGGGACATAGTGGCTCTCATGCTATGGGCAAGGGAGCAACCAACAACCTAAATTCGCTCTCACAGGCTTTCCTACCAGCGACTGCGGACCAAAATTGTCAGTTTTGTGCCAACGACCGTAACATTTAAGCCACTTCCTCAGGCTCAGAGCCCACTACATTGCCCAAAACTAATCCATCTCTTCAAATCAGTAAAGTGTCATGGAAATGAAGGTACTAAAGAAAATACTTGTTCAAGACCTTTACTGGATCCCTACTAGCCATGACAGGCATTTCGTCAAACATATCATCGACATGTAATCTACAGGTGTAAATAATAGAGTTAAGTGCAGGGATCTCATACTTATATGAGAATCGCTATGAATCATTGTTCCCTTATTCCATTTGTTGCATTATCATCTATTAGATCATAGACACATTATCCTTTCACATACAAGTAAAAATGTGCTAAGAGCCATACATAACTGTTGTCATAAAATGTGCATATAACTAGCATAATAGGGACAAAAATACAATAAACATATCAACCATAAAATCCATAAATACATCAGTACCTTTGCACATTAAAATCAAGGGAAAATATTTCTCATTAATGAATGCAATGAACCAAATGAACATGGGAGTACCACATTCCACCCAACCATAGAATGGTTGAGCCAAATCTCTCTTCAGCCATTCACCCTCATGCCATATTCCAAGCATGACTGTGGGATCTCATAGAAAGCATCAATCAAAACTCCTCCAGGGATTCTAGAGGCCATCCACCTCAACCCATCAAATAGTGATTCCACCTCATGGTCGTACATCACCAAAACCATCATCAGATTGGTCTCCATCCAAGCCTTCTAGGGCTTCTAGAGCGGTTTTTCCAACCAAGGCTTCTAGGACTAGTAACTCAACCCACAACTACCATCGGCCTTCTAGAGTATTTGACCAACCAAGGCTTCCAGGACTAGTAACTTAGCCCACCAAGGGCTTCCAAAGCATTTGTCCAACCAAGGCTTCCAGGAACTGATAACTCAACCCAAGCTAAGGAATCATGAGAACCAACCAAAAACAAATCATGAAAGTAAACCCACAATCACCATGGCTATCCAGGAAATGGAAAGGCTAGGCAATCCACTATCGATCCAGGAAATCCTCTATGCCAACGATAGATCATGACCAAGAATCCACATTCATATGCCATGCATGTCCAAACTAGTGAAGAAATCATATATGCAACTCAGTACCTACAAGAAAATCTCATGTAGCTGCTGATGTCAATGCCTTCTTGCGCTTTCCTACTCTTCCTTTGCCTTCTTGTTCCAACACTCCAAGTATGTCACACCCTCCAAAAGTGCTCTACGAAAACTCTTCCAAGAGTATGAGAGAGAGAGAATAATGAGAGAGCTCCAAAGCTAAACTAACAAAAGTTTACCAACTGGTCCTCATAAGCATTTTTATGAATGATGCCTCTATTTTCTTCATTTTCCATTATTTTCCCTCATTTTCCTCCTCACATGCAACATGTGACCTTTCACCTCATTTTTCTCCTAATTTCCATTATTTTCATAAATAAATGTGCCAAAAATGCCATTTTATCTCTTTAATGCCTTAGCCATTTCCTTTGCCAATTTCCTTAGCCATAAACAACCAAATAAACACCCCCTAGGATGTTTTTCCCAAGATTCAGCTTGGAATAAGTGTCTTGGTCATCCGTGGTTATTGTTTTTAACATTTATTACATGGAATTTTCACCAGGGCTATTACAATCCTCAATTTGCGCTGCCATTGAACCCTTTTGTTTGAGATTTATCAATTGGCTAAAGAAGGTGTTTCTCTTTGTATCCTCATAATGTGCTATCATTTCCTCCGTAAAAATTGATCAAGTGACAAGTGGTTTACGAGAACAAATCCATCAATACCATACAAACTGATTGGGTTTAAAATATAAAGTTGCAATGCGTAACTTTTTTGTGTGTTGCACATTATGGAGATCGAAATATTGCTCCAACTGTAGCATCCATGTTACCAGATCGTTGTCGTCAAACTTCTTCATATCTATCTTTGGAATATGGTGGGTGTTAAATCCAAATTTAGAGTCTATGGAATCATTATTATAATTCCTTTTGTTCTCATCATGAGTTTCATCTAATACCTTTTCACCATTAGGAAGCATTTCTTGTAGTAACTTTATCAAACCTTCCATGTCTGCTTTTAAACCATTATTCAATTCTTTCGTGTTGGCTTTAGTTTTTGCTTCTATATCATTCATCTTTTCTTCCATACCATTCCTCAAACCATCTATCTTAGCTTCCATTTCGTTTTTGGTTACTCTTTGCGAGAGCAAAATTTGTTGCACTTGGTCTCGTAATTTTGATATATCATATTACATTTCTTCCTCTTCTTCATGCATCATAGTAGAGCTTTCTTGTTTCTTACTAGGTGTTTCCATTTTCTTGCTTCTAGTCATTTTGGAATCAAACAATTATATTATGCTTTACTATGCCCCTTGAATCACTTCAAACTAATTTTTCAAACAAAACTTATGCCAATGTTAAAAAAAAATACACACTTTTTTCTGGCTTTGTAGGATCTTGATATTGAATCTATTGTATCTCTGTAAATTCGGTTTTGTGGTAACCCTATGTGTCTTATTTCCAATTCCACAAGTCAGACCAAATTTGAATTCTTTAAGATAAAGTTATGTCCAATCTCCCACGATGACTGGATTATGGACTGGTTCAGTAGAGCGAACTTGTACAAAGTGCTACGTTTCACTATTTCGACCTTCGGCCATGAAAACAATAAACATTATACTACAGTTCATTCAATTTCAACTACTTTTTACGAAATTCAAATCCGATGCTTTTAGAGGAAGGTATGACGATTTTCCCAAGGTAACCTATTTGAGATGAAATTCTAGAGCATGCAAAAACCCTAAATTCTTCGGACAATATCTCTGAAAATATAGTGAACCAAGATCTAAAATTTTTACACAAAGTTCCTCAAGATTTCATCTCCTTGTGGTAAACATTTCAGCTTCTTAACCTTCGTAGAAAAACATTATAGCGAAAATTTCATTATGTCCTGTTTGCAACAGCAAAACCCTAGAATCCAAAGCTCTGATACCAAATGTTATTCAACTAACTCACAAAAAGATAGATCAACGAATTAAAAAATATCCTCTTCAAGGGGGAAACATCCTTTACATTACATAAATGAACAATTCTTGGATGATAAAATGACAAGACCTCCTTTCTATATATAGGAGTCTAAGGGGTCACAATATAATCAGAGCCTACATAACAATAATAATGTAAGTTCACAAAAATAACAATAATGGGCTTCTATGGGGCTCAATAATAACAATATGGGGACTACATGGGCACAAGAATAATAATAAGGGGGCTACACTAACAGTAACAATAAGGGGTTACACTAGTAGTATAGGGACCTAACACATTGTTATAATGAGAAGATGGAAAATTAAGTATATTTACAAGGGTTCTAAGAATGGAAGAAAGTTCTAAGTTTAACCCCAATGCTAGTTGGATATATATCTAATAAAAATAACCTATTGTATCCCTCGTAACCATGACCAACTTGGAAGAATGATGAGATGTATATATAAGAGTACTAGATATATACTTAAGAAGAGTGAGTGGCGGTTTCACAAATAAGTCAAGGTGAAGTGATAGCCTATCCTAGTACATGATGGAAGATTTTGGATTTAGAAATAATCAGGATGAAGCAACTTAGCATTATTGATGTATCTCATGAATAAATAACCTTGTGGAAGATGGTTGTGGAATCATATAAGTATTTCTATATAATAACATGATACATATCAATATAAATTCTAAATATGGATGATGCATATTAGAAAGAAAATATTGTTAATCAACTAATAAAAAATTATCATGATATTGATGAAAGTCTTCTTAAGGAGCCATATAAAGTTTGGTTAAATTATATTAAAGAGGTAATAAACTCATAAATTCTTGTAGGGTGGACAAGGGGAAAAAATAGAAATTGTGCAAATGAAAAAGAGGAAGCACCTTCACATATGGCAATACACATAATGGGTAGAATTGAAGTTCTAAGGGAACTATGGAGATGTAATAAATCTTGGAGTGAATTTAAGCGGCGTCAGTGAAGAGGTCTCCCTCTCAAATGGTAAGGTTTCTTAAGGGTATTAATGAGTGGATTGAACAACATGAATAATGGCTAAGGATGACTGGTAATAGTAATAATTATGATCCATATAATGTTAAACTAAGTATATAATTAAGAAAGACAAGTAACAGTGTAAGAAAATATTTAAAGGTTTAAATATTCATCGATAATAATTATCTACTTTTGGAAAAGAAAATAAAGCATGAGATTGATGAGAAAACATATAACATGAAAAATAAAAAAACTTGTATGCTCATGATGAGTTATATATTTAGATTAGACAATTCAATGTTTCCAAGTAAGAAAATATTGTTAACCTAAAGAACGATGACCTAGTGTTTACATGTTATTGTATAGTAGTCTAGAATGGATAAAAAAAATATGTAAGTGATGTAAAAACCAAAGGTAACGATCAAAAGATAGGCATGGCTAAGAATTTAAATGTTAGATTATTTAAGGCATGCTAGTAATGTCCATAACAACATAATGTTGGATTTCACCAAATTTCCCCAGGTAAGAAAGAATACACGACTAGAGATTAAAGCTCTAGATGATGAGGCTCACTTTAAAGTAATGATCTACTTAAATAAGGAAAATGTATGAAAAAAATGAGCATATGGATAGGGTAACTATACATATCCTATAAATTGTCAACTTCATTTTTGGAAGAAGAGGAAATTCTTATAAAAAAAACAGTGTCTTGAAGAGAATATGACACTCATAGTATTCATGATCTAGTATCAATCATACATGGACATTAAATGATATTATTGCATTAAATGTAATAGTTGGTATTCATTATTTAGATAGGCTAATGAATTTTCTTTTAACTGATAAACCATGATAAATACAATAATGATGTTTCATTTATCTCCATATGACATGTGTTAATATGATTATCATATTTATGAGGTTATGCTAGCATATAGTTTCGTTTATTATGTTGATGTAATGTTATGTATACACACACACACACACACACACACATATATATATATATATATATATACACATATATATACATATATATATATATAGATACATATATATATATATATATATATATATATATATACATATACATATATATATACACATATATATATACATATATATATATATATATATATATATATATATATATATATATATATATGTTAATATTATGATGGTATGTGGTAATTACATACAATTTTTATG
The DNA here is from genome assembly GCA_031772625.1 of Pinus tabuliformis. NCBI lineage: Eukaryota > Viridiplantae > Streptophyta > Pinopsida > Pinales > Pinaceae > Pinus > Pinus tabuliformis. The sequence continues at coordinate 861,659,563 of CM062814.1, read as the reverse complement.
AGAGATGTAAATGATGTCATGTGTGGGGATGTGTGCCTTACTATTCAACATGTTGTGATAATAATGATGTTATGCTCTCATCATGACATTCAAGAGTAATCATGTGGATTATTTTCTATGATATGATGATGGTATGACTATATAACTAATGCATTGGAGGTGGTGATTCATGGGAAGCTAAGAGGGCTATTTTATTTAACGATCTCGTAGGATACCATAATTATGAGGGAGAATATGTAACACCTTATAGGTTGATGATCCAAATCTTGGGGGGAGGTCCCCAAGATCTAAAAAATTGCAATGCCACAAAGAAAATGATAGAATACATAGTAAATAAAACCACAAAGAAACTTTTTATTAAAACGGAGAATAACTGTAAAAGCTACATTGTGGTGGACAAACTGTCCTTTTACAAACTGTGACTTGTTACTTATAGTATTTTTCAGTTATAATACCACGGGTCAATTCCATGGGTGAATGAATACCATGGGTGGATGTCACAATACCATGGGCAAATACCATGGGTGAATGTCACTTACAATACCATGGGTGGATGCCACTTGCAATATAATGGGTAAATTCCATGGGTGGATGAATAACATGGTTGGATGAATACCATGGGTTGATGCCATTTTATATTCAGATCATTCCTCCCTCCTTAAGAAGAAATGGTCCCCATTGCGTGAAGTTCCCTCCTATGAATCCTTTGTTGAATATGAAGAGCCACTAAAGAGAAGGGTTTTACGTGGTTAACCCATAACCATGAGGAAAAAAGATCTGAGGATAGAGATACCATATAATGCTTGTGACCAACTATGATACTGATAGTGTGTGGCTTAGCAAATGGACTTCGATGAAGTGTGGGTTTGTGGATGACCCATAACCATGATGAACGAAGATCCGAGGATAGAGATACCCTGTCATGCTTGTGTCCAACTGTGACACTGACAGTGTGCAGCCTAGTAAATGGACTTTGATGAAGTGTGAGTTTGTGGATGACCCATAACCATGACAAATGAAGATCCGAGGATACAGATGCCCTATAATGCTTGTGACCAACTGTGGTACTAACAGTGTGTGGCCTAGAAAATGGACTTCAATAACAAAGATTTTGTGCGGTTGACCCATAACTATGATATTGGCTATTGATGAAGTAGTAGGTGCCTACATAGCCTGGGGTGGGAGGGCACGTCTCCAAAGAACCCAAGCCAAATGCTTCTATGCTGAAACTGATGAATGTGAAGCAGGTGCCTACTAAAGTGGGGCGGGAGGGCATGTCTCCAAAGGGAACCCACTCCAATTGTTGCTCCAGAATTAAAATGGACATAACTCGGTCAATATAACTCAGAATATTTATTATAACTTGTTTTTGGAAATAGAAGGACCATTTTGCATCTTCCCATGTGTTGGAAATCCTTATCTAGACACTAAAGAATCTCATATTTTCACTACAACTTTTTTGTCGTCACAAAAGTTCTGAAAAAATAATTGATTTTAAATCAGTGATATCTCCCACATCCGAACTCCAATTCGACCCATTTTTTTTTAAATTGAAAGATTTTTCGAGAGGAGATCAAATATAGAATCACTTTTTTGAAATTATGTACCAAAACTGCATAAAATATATAGGAGAGCCACCATCCATGAATTTCCGTCAGAAACATTTCTGTAGCATAGTTGATTTTAAATTAGCGATATCTCCCTCATCCGGACTCCAATTCAGCCATTTTTTTTTAATTTGGGTATTTTTTCGCAAGGAATCTAGATCTATCATTATTTTTTTGTAAATTTTGCACCAAAAATTTCAGATCTGATCTGCAAACTCGCCGCCCAAAAACATTCCTAAAAAAAAAAAAAAAAACTTCCTGCTTGGCCCAAGAAAATGCTCTGTGGAGGACGTAGCCAAGGATAATTTTAGGGGCGAATGTTCGCCCTTTGGCGAAATTAAGGGGTTTTGAATTTTTAGTGGGCGAATATTTTGTATCATAGTAAATTTTTACAAATCACCTCAAATAGCCCACCTTATTTTAAGGGAGAGGGTAAAAAAGGTAAATTTAGCCCTTGAAATTAGGACTTACAACCTTCCATTCGCCCATTTTCAAGAATAGGTTTTATTTAAGTGAATCCATTCGCCCATTTTCAAGAATAGGTTTTATTTAAGTGAATCCTATGGGCCAAATACCATATTTATAAAAGAGGTATGGTAAATTAATAAAAATATAAATAAATGAGAGGTATGGTAAATAAAGAAAACATTTTTTATATTTACTACATAAATAAAAATATAAGTAAAGTGGAGGTATGGTAAATAAATAAAACGTCTTTTTATACTTACTCAAAAGGTATGGTAAATAAATAAAAATATAAATAAACTAGACGTATCGTAAATAAATAAAACCTCTTTTTATATTTAGTCCATAACCCTCCTTCTTTTTATGAAGGCTCAAGAAATAGGTTTTATTTAAGTGAATCCTATGGGCCAAATACCATATTTGTAAAAGAGGTATGGTAAATTAATAAAAATATAAATAAACGAGAGGTATGGTAAACAAATAAAACATTTTTTTATATTTACTCCATAAGTCACCTTATATTTACGAACACTCAAAAAATGGGTTATATTTAGGTGAAACCTATGGCCAAAATACTATGGGGACAAATACCATGGACTAGATTGTTATTAATACCATGCAAAAAACCATTATTAACCCTAATATTAGAATTAATAAAAATAAAAATGGCACATGGTATTGACCCATGGTATTCACCAAAATGGCACATGGTATTGACCCATGGTATTCACGTGAAATGTAGCCTATTTAAATGGGGAATTAAACCAGCATGTAGCCTATGCTAATATTCACTAGGACTTTACAAAGTTTTATTATTTAGTGAAAGACTCGCCAAGATCTTACAAGATTTTATAATTGAGTAAAATATTCGCCATGCCTGGTGAGAGATTCGCCAAAAAATTATATATACATATTATATTATTGATAAAATCGCCTTCCATTTTTCCTATATACCATGGAGATTCTCCCATTTATTATATTTATAAATTTAGGGGGGTTCTTAAAATTTTCCCTGGACGTAGCACATGCTTGAATTTTTTTGAATATTACTGAAAAAATTTGAAACTGAAATATGCATCAAACCCTCATTCCCATGAAACCATAACCTGCTCTGATACCACTGATAATCTGAAAAATTGCAATGCCGAAAAGAAAATGAGAGAATACATAGTAAATAAAACCACAAAGAAACTTTTTATTAAAACGAAGAATAACTGTAAAAGCTACATTGTGGCAGACAAACTATCCTTTTACAAAATGTGACTTGTTACTTATAATATTTTTCAGTTACAATACCACGGGTTAATTCCATGGGTGAATGAATACCATGGGTGGATGTCATAATACCATGGGAAAATACCATGGGTGAATGAATACCATGGGTGGATGTCACTTACAATACCATGGGTGGATAAATACCATGGGTGGATGCCAATTGCAATACCATGGGCAAATTCCATGGGTGGATGAATAACATGGGTGGATGAATACCATGGGTTGATGTCATTTTCTATTCGGATCAATTGAAAGCAAACCCAATCAACTACTTACACTAGTGCTTATTTTACCTTGTATAATCCTTGATGAGACACGAGACCATATTGAGAAGGTCAAGTGCATGATATTGGAATTGTAAGTTGAAGTCCAAAAAATGGCTATAGTGTTGATCACCAATGGAGTTATGGTATTGGACTTCAACGTTTGGATCTATGTACCTTAGTGAGTTGTGGCAAGAGTTTGTGCCATACTTTCAAGATGCCTAGTGTACGTAAGTGTCTACGAGGATGCTTTCTCGGGTAGATGAGGTCTAAAGCCTTGCAGTCATATTAAATCAAGATGGCTTAAAGCTTGATTTTATGAAACTAGAGAAGTTCTAGAGTGTTGCTCACACTTCATGGGAACTTTCAATACCTATTGTTATGAAAGTAGAAAAGTGTTAGAGTGTTCACTTGTGGTGGCCTTATACTAGTCCAGCAAAGGAAGATGTGGAAGATATGGGAGAAAAATTAAAAAAGAGAAAAAGAGAGAGAAAAAAGGAAAAATATAGCATAACCAAAGGACTTTCAATAATTAATCTTGAAGAGAATATGGCACTCATAATATTCATGATCTATTATGAATCCTACATGGATGCTAAATGATATTATTACATTAAACATAATAGTTGAAATTAATTGTTTATATAGGCTAATGAATTTGATTTAATGATAAATCATGATAAGTACACTAATGATGTTTCGTTTATCTCCACGTGATATGTGTTAAGATGATTATCATATTTATGAGGTTATGTTAAGATATAGTTTCATTTATTATGTTGATGTAATGCTATGTCATTGATACATATATGTTAATGTTATAACATTATGATGGTATTTCATGATATGATGGTATGTGGTAAGTGCATACAATTTCTATGATGAGATGTTAATGATGTCATGCATGGGGATTTGGTGCCTTACTATTCAACATGTTGTGATAATAATGATGTTATGCTCTCATGATGACATGTGAGAGTTAGCATGTGGATTATTTTCTATGAGATGATGGTGTTAATATTATATAACTAATGCATTGGTTGCATGATGTGAGGTGGTGATTCACAAGACGTTAAGAGGGCTAGTTTATTTGATGATCTCATAGGATACATATCTATGAGGGAGAATATGTAACACCTTATAGGTTGAAGACAAACTCAATCAACTATCTACTCTAATGTTTCTTTTACCTTGTATAATTCCCAATGATACATAGGACCATATTTGAGAAGGTCGAGTGCAGGATATTGGAGTTATATGGTGAAGTCAAAACAATGGCTAGAGTGTTTCTCGCCAATGGTGTTCTTATATTGGACTTCAATGTCTCGGTCTATGTACCTTAGTGATGTTGAGAGGTTTGTCATCGATGTAAAAGCAAGGGATAGGGCTAAGTCAAGTGGACACTTATCATTTTTCATCTAAACAACAACAAAGGCACAAATCTTCCCCATTTGTATCACTTGCTTTGACAACATTAAGAGAACAATTATAGTCATGGGCATTAACAAGGAAATCATTAAAGGTGGCCTTGAAATCATATATTTTAAACAAAGTGCTTAGACAAGAAACCCAATTTGATTCACTACATTGGTTTAGTTCAACAACACAATACTTTAAGAAGAATATATTCCATTTGGAAGGTGGTACAAAGGCACGGAAAACACAAGGTGGCCTTAGTGGACTAAACCTATGGAACCAAAAAAAAACCTAACAATTTCTAATGAAGAAACCCAAATTTTAAAGATGGATGTAAAGCAACTTTAAAAATATCTAGCAGAGTTAGAGCTTCCCCAATTTGATTTTGTATGTGAAATAACATTCTTGCATTAAGTTTGCGATAAATCAAAGATATCCTTCACATCAATCTAATAAAATGGAAAATCAACAATGCACTCAAATGCTTTGATCATGGAAGAAATAATGTACCTTGATTCCAATCAACAATTGCAAATCTAGAAAGGATCTTGGTCAAATTAGCTTCAAGGAATTATGGGTCAGCTTCATCTGTGTATGATAGGTTGACCCTATTTTTGTGATAACTCAAACTATATATAAGAAAACCATTGGTCGGAACTTGGTTGAATGGAATTCAATTCGTGAAAGAAAAATAATAGAGATAACAAGAACTTTCAAACCTATAACAAAGGATAAAAATGAGGCAATTCGGTGAAGCAAGGAACTAAATAAGACTTGGTCTAGAAGCAAAAGAAGGAATTTGTTGATAGGAAGAATTATTTGAGGCAAATCAACGGAGTTCTAAGGCCATCACTTCGTTGAAAATCTGTGAAGGAGGTCGAAATACAAAGATTTATGTTTCAATGAATTACTTGTTGGAAATCGTAACTAGATTCGGTCATCATAATGACTTATGTGTAATCATGATATTGTATATTTTGTATAAATAAAGAGAAGGAAAGAAAAGAAAATTTTATTTTATGTAAAGCATGGGTTTCATGCTCAAGTTTGGGTCAAAAGCATGTTCTTCATTCTTCTAGGTCTTTCTAGGACAAAGAAGAAATTATGTCATGTGTTATAGTCCCATTTGGACTTATTGTAACAAAGAAAAATATTTATTTTTTCAAGAAAAAGCCATGTATTCCTCCAAGACAAATTCGGCCTAAAGGGAGGACTATTTGACCCCTCAAGAAGGCTATAAGTACATGGAGCTCAACCTGATTTGTCTCGCTCACTTATCACAAGTTCAATCTGCAATAGTGAAGGAGAAAAAGAGCTAGAAGGATGAATGAAGGAAGAGGAAATCGAAGTTTATTGGGATAATCTCTCTCTCTCTCTCTCTCTATCCACAAGTGTGAAGTTATGGTTTATGGGTAGTTGCAGTTCCAAGAGGCCGAAATTCTAAGGAGAATTTGTAGGATCACAATACTAGAGCGAAGTTGTATAAGGTCAAAGTTTGGAAGCTACCTTGACGAAGATATTGTTGGGGTATGACTTGATGCTTGGGAGGATTTTGGTCTTTGGTATTTGGGTCTTGGAAGTCTCATTGTAAGAAGATTATATAAGAAGAGAAGCATTCTTTCTGGGTTTTCCCCTTGGATGGATTTTTCCCTAACTTGGAGCTTATATCTAGTGTACCTTGTCTTGTTGTGATATTCATTGTTTTCGTAATTACTTGATGAACAAAGAAAAATAAGTAATAAAAGGCAAACTAACATCACAAGTAATTATCAAGTCAGGAAAGTCAACAATAATATTCAAAACCCTTTATTTTCCAACATGGAATCAAAGCTAAGGTGCAAGAAGGGGATTGAAGATCACATCCTAGTTGGCATTATGACAAGGGTTATGAAGAAGGGTTTCAAACTCCTTGTGATTATTGTTATCTCCATCAAGGATTAAATCTTAAAACTCATCTACAAGCTAGCACAAGAAGTGAAGGATGGAAGTCTAGTTTTTGCTTTCTTTGGAACTTTCAAGGATGAAAATGCATGGTTTATTGACAGTGGTGCTTCTAGACACATCACAGGAGAATGCAACGAACTCCAGACTTTGTCAAAAGGAAACTCCTCTCATTCAATTTAACTTGGAGACAAGAAGAGCTATCCAGTGAAAGGGATTGGATCTACTTCGTTGGAGATAGAATCTGGTGGAAGTATTCACGTCAACAACTTTCTATATGTTACAGGTTTGAATAAAAACTTACTTTGTATTTAATGTCTAGAGGATAAGGGTGATATAATTTATTTTTTTGATGGCAAGGTTTTGGTTTGGGGTATAGCCCGACTCTAGTGTTGATAATGCTAGGGTGATTGGGATTTGTGAGGAGACATTATATAGAATCTTTACACCTCTATCTCAAGACCTAGTTCACTTGAATGTGAAGCCTTCCAACTATGGCATAGAAGGTATCGACACCCTCATTATAAGATTTTTCTATCTCTAAAACAAATGGTCAATGGCATCTTAGAATTGAAGGAAGAACATGAAGGGGCTTGTAAGGGTTATGCTCTAGGAAACAACATAAAGAAGCCATGTGTAAGAAGTGATACTAGATCTAAGGAAGTTTTGGATCTCATACTCTCTTATGTGTGTGGTCCTACGACAATGAAGTCTCTTGGTGGGAATCCATATTATGTGACCTTCATTGATGATTTTTCAAGGAAGAATCGTTTATACCTTCTCAAGAACAAATATGAGGTATTCAAGAAGTTTTAAGAATTCAAGAATGAAGTGGAGAATCTGACTAAAAGGAATATCAAGATATTGAAATCTGATAATGGTGGAGAATATACTTCCAAAGAACTGATATAATTTGCAAGGAAGCAGGGATTAAGAGGGAGATCATTGTTCCTTATAATCCTGAACAGAATGGCATGGACGAAAGGAAGAATAGAACAATTGAAGAATGTGTCAGGACCATGCTACATGATCAACATATCCCTCAATTACTATGGGGAGAAGCATGTGTTATAGTTGTTTATTTGTAGAACCAAAGTTCTCACAAGATTCTTAACAACATGACTTCGGAAGAAGAATTTACAGGAAAGAAGTCGAATGTGGATCATCTTTTAATATTTGGGTGTCATGTTTATATACATATACCTAATGAAAAAATGAATAAGTTGGATCCTACCAGTAAGAAGGGAATCTTTATTGGGTATAGTGCTTCATCGAAGTCTTACAAAATATATATTAAGGAGGATGGTCGGATCGAGGTAAGAAGGGATGTCATCTTTGATGAAATTATAGCTTACAAGAAATCAAAGGATGTTCTAGTCAATTCTGATGAAGAAGAGATACATGTCTTTAAGGATATATCAAGGGAAAATGATGATCAAGATCCAATTCAAGAAGATGTTGAAGTTCCGAGTGATCTTGTGAAACAAATTATTATTCCATAAAATCGAAAGAGATCTACTTGGTTGATAACTACTCTACAAGAAGAAAAAGGACACATAGCAAAGGGGACATTTAGGGAAAGTAAAAAGCTGAAAAGGTATTCTGGATATGCATCATATATGACAAATCTCATTGAAGTTCAACCTTCCTCCTATGAATATGCAACTAAACATCAAGAATGGAGGAACGCGATGCAGTAAGAATAATGGTCAATTACGAAGAATGATGTCTAGGAAATCGTTCCTAGGATGAGTGAAAAAATTATAGTCACTTCAAAATGGATATATAAGATAAGGCATGTTTGGGATGGGAACATTGATAAGTACAAGGAAATTTTTGTAGCAAGAGGCTTCTCACATAAAGAAGGTATTAATTACGCAGAAACCTTTGCTCATACTGCTAGATATACGACAATTAGATCGCTTGTTTATTTGGCTGCTACAATGCGATGGAACATCCATCAAATGGATTTTAAGACATATTTTCTGAATGGGACTATTGATGAAGAGGTTACATTGAACAACCTCAAGGATTTGAATTAAATTAGAGGGAGGGCCATGTCTGCAGACTGAAGAAAGATCTATATGGCTTAAAGCAAGCACCTAGAGCTTGGTATGCAAGAATGGATGCATACCTATTGAAAATTGGTTTTAACAAGAGTTTTGTAGATCCTAACCTATATATCAAGGTGGTCCAAGGCGAACTAGTTATCATACTCTTGCATGTGGATGATCTACTTAATACAGGTGTAGGGCATTGAATTCAAGAATGCAAGAAGAAGTTAGCAACCAAGTTTGATATGAAGGATCTTCGGATTATGCATTATTATTTGGGACTAGAAGTTTGGTAAAAGTCGAGTAAGATATATCTTGGTCAAGGGAAATATGTGATAAAGATTATTCAAAAAGAAATCATGATGGATAGAAAGCCTATGATTGTTGGAAATAATACTGAGAGGGGGGGTGAATCAGTATTATCTAGCAATTAATAAATCTTCCTTATTTGATCTTTGAATTATGTCAGTACCATAAAATAATGAGCATGAACAAAGAAAACAGATAGTCACACCAAAGAACACAAGATGTAAGGTGGAAACCCAATGTGGGTGAAAACCACCTGCTGCAATATGTCTCTATCTTCTTTCAAAATAGATACTCCTTTTACAATGATTTTGTACTGGTGCAGTCCTTTACCAGTACGCAGGTTGCAACCTGCAGAGAGCTACAACTCTCTCTCGTTTTCCAGTCTCTCCTGGAAGGGAGCTACAACCCCCTACTTCTTTTCATAAAGCATCAAATGGTCACCAAGTACATATCAGTTACAGTCCACTATAGTTATCAGATCAGCAATAACAGAACTAACCCAGAACACCTTATCAACAGAGAAATTCAATCAACAGAACATCTTAATACAGAGACGCAACTTTCCCTTCTGTGACCTGCGTATAGACGCAGTTCACCTTCTTCTTTCCTGCGACCACCCGCAGAGATCCTTCTGTTGCGCTGCGTGCCTACGCACTGTTCCTTCAACTGCTCTGCGTCATGTTGCTTCAGGTGCGCACCCAAAAACACTATCGCGCCGCGTCCTGTTGCTGTAGAGACGCACCCAAAGACACTATCGCGCCGCGTCCTGTTGCTTCAGGGACGCACCTGAACCTTGGTCGCCCTGCGTCCCCACGCAGATCTCCAGTTACTGAACTGCGTCCTGGACGCACCTGAACTTCGTCTACCCTGCGTCCCCACGCAGGTATCCTCCTACTGCACTGCGTCTCGGCGCACTTACCTTTCACTGTACCTGCATCCTTTCGGGTATGAATGGTTTCAAGACTTTAAGTGTAACCCAAACAGTCAGATCTACAGATCTGATCTTGTGCCAAAGAGATCTCAGTCCTTCAGTAGATTCACCTTTTAGATCTAGACCAAATCTCACCTCATAAGATATTCAACCAAAGACATACTCAAACCAAATGATCTCCTTTGCTTTATATAGGCAAGTTCCTCCTCAAATCATGGAATAATACCACGAGCCGACACCATAATAACACAATACCGTCGGCTAGATACCAAGAGTAAAACACAAGAAACCCCCACGTGAGCTTTTCTCTGCCTTGAAATGTGTGCACTGGGTGGACGCACCTCCTGAATGGCTGGCCTGCGTCTCTGGACGTGGTCCCTGCAAGGTGTACCTGCGGGTACGCATTTTCTAAACTGATTTCCTGCGTCCTTCTTATTTTCAGTAAATTGAGAGTCTTGTCATGGGAGTTGCCATCAAGTACAACATCTGTAACATATAGCCATACCAGAGAACATAATGCCAACAATCTCCCCCTTTGGACTTGATGGCAACCTTACAATCTTCAGCTTCATTCTCCCCCTTTGACATCAAGGGCAAAGGGGTATGCTCCCCCTAAGATCATGCTCCCCCTGAAAAAGAACCAGATCTGTAACAAAGAACCATAATCCACCATGAAAGAGATAGAGACATATTGCAGCTATTTCCAAGATCTCCTTCTGACCATCCTCCATAATGCCAATAATGCATTATATGCTCCCCCTGAACCTGTACCATCAATCAGAAAAGGTTCAACAATAAGATGATGCATCAACAACCCCCAGCTTTTGCCTGAGGTATTCAAAAGTGTCCCTGGGCAATGGTTTTGTGAGAATATCAGCAACTTGTTCTTTAGAAGGAACATACTCCAACTTGACCTTCTGTTCAAGCACTTGTTCCCGGAGAAAATGATACTTGATTGGTATGTGCTTGGTTTTTGAATGCATAACTGGATTCTTTGAGATGCTGATTGCACTTGTGTTATCACATAATATGGGTATAGGTGGTGTACAAGTGATTTGAAAATCCTGCAAAGTCTGCATCATCCAAAGGAATTGGGTGCAACAAGATGCAGCAGCAACATATTCCGCTTCAGCTGTAGACAAGGCAATCGAACTTTGTTTCTTGCTGAACCAAGATACCAGTCTGGAACCCATAAAGAACGCACCACCACTTGTGCTTTTCCTGTCGTCCACGCTTCCGGCCCAATCTGCATCTATATAAGCATGAAGAGTAAGATCTGTATCTCTAGGATACCATAAGCCATAATTTTGAGTCCCTTGAAGATATTTGAAAATTCTCTTTACTGCCTGAAGATGAGTCTCCTTCGGATTTGCCTGAAATCTTCCAACTATTCCAACTGCATGCATGATGTCCGGTCGGGTACCTCTCAAATAAAGTAAACTTCCAATCATAGATCTGTAGATTGGTTGATGTACTGCTGCAGATTCATCATTTGCACTGAGACTACATCCTGTGACCATGGGTGTACATACTGGTTTTGCATCTTCCATGCCATATTTCTTCAAAATCTGTTTGAGATACTTGGTTTGAGATAAAAAGATTCCTCCTTCCTTTTGTTGGATTTGCAAACCAAGGAAATATGTCAGTTCTCCTAGCAAGGACATTTCAAATTCTTTCTGCATGACCGAGGCAAAGCTTTGACTCATAGCTTCTTCATTGCTGCCAAAAATAATGTCATCTACATACACAACAAGTATTAGCAATTTGTCATTTTCAACTTTTATATAAAGATTGCTATCTGCTGAACCTTTTGAAAAACCTTGTTGATGAAGATATTTGTCCAAGCGGTAGTACCAAGCCCTTGGAGCTTGTTTGAGACCATAGAGGGCCTTTTTCAATCTGCATACAAGGTTTGGATCATTTCCAAGAATGAACCCATCTGGCTGTTCAATGTATACTTCTTCTTCCAAGTCTCCATTCAGAAAGGCTGATTTCATGTCCATTTGAAATACTTTGAAGTTTTGAAAACTTGAGAGAGCAAGAAACATTCGGATGGCCTCAAGTCTTGCAACAGGAGCAAAGGTTTCTTCAAAGTCTATTCCTTCTTACTGCGCATACCCTTTACAAACAAGTCTGGCTTTATTTCTAATTACTTCTCCATTTTCATTCAATTTGTTTTTGAAGACCCATTTTGTCCCGATAACATTCTTATCTTTTGGTCTAGGAACCAGCTCCCAAGTGTTGTTCTTTTCGATCTGCTCAAGTTCTTCATCCATTGCTTTCACCCAACATTCATACAATTAACAATCTCATCTACCCGAAGAAAATAATTAGCCACACTTTCATCATTATACATCTTGAGAGTCTCATACTGAATCCTGAGAGTTTGAAGTTTAGCACGCTTTACCTGTTCATCTCCTTCATAGCTCGTAACAATTTTGTCCCATATCTCTTTTGCAGATTTGTAGTGCATTACCTTCATGAATTCCGTTTGGGATATACATCCTAATAGAGTACTGACAGCTTTCGCATTTGTTTCATACTTCTTCTTCTCAGCTGCATCTGTAGGAGTAGCTGAAGGAAAAGCGTAGCCTGTTTCTACAATGTCCCAAACTTCAGTACCAAGAGATTGAAGATATGCAATAACTCTTACCTTCCAATAATTGAAGTTTGTCCCATCAAAAACCGGTGGCCTGATTGATGCTTCTCTCTCGTAGTTGCTCATGATGAACGATCTACCTTCAAGCGATCAAGCTTCTCTAAAGGACCTGCTCTGATACCAATTGTTGGAAATAATACTGAGAGGGGGGGTGAATCAGTATTATCTAGCAATTAATAAATCTTCCTTATTTGATCTTTGAATTATGTCAGTACCATAAAATAATGAGCATGAACAAAGAAAACAGATAGTCACACCAAAGAACACAAGATGTAAGGTGGAAACCCAATGTGGGTGAAAACCACCTGCTGCAATATGTCTCTATCTTCTTTCAAAATAGATACTCCTTTTACAATGATTTTGTACTGGTGCAGTCCTTTACCAGTACGCAGGTTGCAACCTACAGAGAGCTACAACTCTCTCTCGTTTTCTAGTCTCTCCTGGAAGGGAGCAACAACCCCCTACTTCTTTTCATAAAGCATCAAATGGTCACCAAGTACATATCAGTTACAGTCCACTATAGTTATCAGATCAGCAATAACAGAACTAACCCAGAACACCTTATCAACAGAGAAATTCAATCAACAGAACATCTTAATACAGAGACGCAACTTTCCCTTCTGTGACCTGCGTATAGACGCAGTTCACCTTCTGCTTTCCTGCGACCACCCGCAGAGATCCTTCTGCTGCGCTGCGTGCCTACGCACTGTTCCTTCAACTGCTCTGCGTCCTGTTGCTTCAGGGACGCACCCAAAAACACTATCGCGCCGCGTCCTGTTGCTGCAGAGACGCACCCAAAGACACTATCGCGCCGCGTCCTGTTGCTTCAGGGACGCACCTGAACCTTGGTCGCCCTGCGTCCCCACGCAGATCTCCAGTTACTGAACTGCGTCCCGGACGCACCTGAACTTCGTCTACCCTGCGTCCCCACGCAGGTATCCTCCTACTGCACTGCGTCCCGGCGCACTTACCTTTCACTGTACCTGCATCCTTTCGGGTATGAATGGTTTCAAGACTTTAAGTGTAACCCAAACAGTCAGATCTACAGATCTGATCTTGCGCCAAAGAGATCTCAGTCCTTCAGTAGATTCGCCTTTTAGATCTAGACCAGATCTCACCTCATAAGATATTCAACCAAAGACATACTCAAACCAAATGATCTCCTTTGCTTTATATAGGCAAGTTCCTCCTCAAATCATGGAATAATACCATGAGCCGACACCATAATAACACAATACCGTCGGCTAGATACCAAGAGTAAAACACAAGAAACCCCCACGTGAGCTTTTCTCTGCCTTGAAATGTGTGCACTGGGTGGACGCACCTCCTGAATGGCTGGCCTGTGTCTCTGGACGCGGTCCCTGCAAGGTGTACCTGCGGGTATGCATTTTCTGAATTGATTTCCTGCGTCCTTCTTATTTTTCAGTAAATTGAGAGTCTTGTCATGGGAGTTGCCATCAAGTACAACATCTGTAACATATAGCCATACCAGAGAACATAATGCCAACAATGATGACTCCTATGATTACCAATCTACATAAGTTCAGGAGTTTAGATTCTAGTCTAGTGGATCCTACTTTCTATAGACAATTGATTGGGTCCTTAATGTACTTGGTAAACACTAGACCAGAAATTTGTTTTGCAGTAAATGTCCCCAATTTCAGATGGAGCCAAAACATGATCATTGGATCGCAGCCAAGCACATCCTAAGATATTTGAGTGGAACTATACATCATTGCCTTCATTTTAATTGTAATGAGATTCAACTCATGGGATACACATATTCTGGTTGGGGTGGCAGTGAGATAGATGGAAGAAGCACAATAGGTAGATGCTTCAGCCTAGGATCTTCCATTGTATAAATCTGAATATGTTGTTGCAAGCAAATTCTGTCGTGAAGTAGTTTGGCTCTGGAAGTTACTATCAAATTTGTTTGAAGTATCTCTTAGCCCTACATGCATACATTGTGATAATGAAAGTTGCATAAGATTAACATAATACTTAGTGTTTCATGCTAGGAAAAAGCATATATATAATAAGTACGACTACATCAAAAGCTTGGTACGACATGGGGTCATGGAGCTACACTATCTAGCTATAGATAAACAAGCAGTAGATATTTTGACTAAAGTGTTACCAAACAAGAAGTTTGAGTACCTGAAAGGCAAGCTTGGTTTGGTAGATATCTCTTCCCTAATTGAGAGGGAGTGATGTTGGATAGTTCTTGTGTTTATGGGTCAGACACTAGACCATGACTAACAACCGTAAGTCTTAGTGAAGGCCATAAAGAAAGGATGGAGTCTAGAGGATTGGATATGCATCTAAGGTTGGAACTTCTTATGGATAGGAGAATCCAAGAAAGAAGTTAGAGCTTGATCCTACTTGATAATGAGGTAGGGCATCCAAGACAAGAGTAGTTGAAGAGGAAAAAAAATCTCTAATGATTCAATATTGGGAATCCAAGATAAGAATATTCCTAAAAGGACATACCCAGAGAACATCCAGATGGGGTATGTGCCTTAAAGGTAGTGTGGCAGCTCACGTAAAGCCTCTCATCATGATGTTTATTTAAGGCCTTCAATGACAATGTTGGTTAATGGTATAGATGCTTTACAAAGGCGGCTTATCAATTTGTCTCTTCTTATGAGAATGCTTTGAGGATGAGATTCCTTACACTTCATGATGGGATTATGAATACCTCCCTAGTTAAGAGGGAGTGTTGGAAATTGTAACTAGTTTCAGTCTTCATAATGACCTATGTGTAATCATGACATTGTATATTTTGTATAAAGAAAGAAAATGAAAGAAAATAAACTAAAATTTTATGTAAAGCATGGGTTTCATGCTCAATTTTGGGTCAAAAGCATGTTATTCATGCTTCTAGGTATTTCTAGGTCTTTTAAGGACAAAGAAGGAATTATGTCATGTGTTATAGTCCTCTTTGGATTTATTGTAACAAAGAAAAACATTTATTTTGTCAAGAAAATCCATGTATTCCTTCAATACCAAGTTATCCCCAGATAAGGAAAAGTCAACCTAAAGGGAGGGTTATTTGACCCCTCAAGAAGGCTATAAATACAAGGAGATTGACCTCATTTGTCTCACTTACTTATTGCAAGTTTGATCTGCAATAACGAAGGAGAAAATGAGCAGAAGAACAAAGGAAGGAAGAAGAAAGCAAATTTTCTTAGGGTAATCTCTCTCTCTATGTCCACACATGTGAATTTAAGGTTTTTGGGTAGTTGCAGTTGTAGGAGGCCAAAATTGCAGGGCTGAAATTCAGAGGAGTAGTTGCAGGACTGAAATTCTAGAGTCAAGCTACAAAAGGTCAAAGTTTGGAAGCTGCCTTTAAGAAGATCTTGCTGGGGGCTGACTTGGTGCTTGAGAGGATTTTGGGATTTGGTCTTTGGGTCCTGTAAATCTCATTCTAAGAAGATTATATAAGAAGAGAAGCATTATTTCTTGGTTTTCCCTTTGGAGGGGTTTTTCCCTTGCTTCAATCCTATATATGGTGCACTTTGTCTTGTTGTGATCTTCATTGTTTTGGTAATTACTTGATGAAAAAAGAATAGTAAGTAATAAAAGGCCAAATAAAATCACAAGTAATTATCATGTAAGGAAATTCAACAATAATCTACAAAACCCTTGATTTTCCAATAGTACTAAACATAACCATTTTTTATTTTTTTTTTGTTATCGATAATCCAATTCGGCCTCCCTGAGGCAAGGTTAAAGACAAATGTAAGGGCATATTTCAAGCATTTATGAAGTTAAATTCAAGCATCTCTCTAAGGGTTAGTCAACACTACAATAGCATCCTAAGACAACCAGATCCAAGGCTCCCTTTTGATTTGGAGAGTGATTGTTGTATCAAAGTTGATGTACAAGAATTTGTTAAAATTTGACAACTCAGGGATGAATTTCTCCTATAAGGAATCATATCTTTCAATTCTATTTGAGCCACCTATAATAAAATTTCATTTCTAATAATTCTAATATTTCTTTCCAAAAATAGTAAGTCATATCTCAATTTGGAAGTGACTTTCCAAAAATAGAAATCCATGTCTAAGTGATCAAGGATGATCTCGACATATGGATTCCACTTTAAAATCAAATCAATCATGATTATACAAGTCAAGAATTAATATTTTTATCCTTACTAGTATTATTATTATTATGATACTATTATTTATAAAATAGTCTAAAGTCATTCACCTTTAATGGATTAATAAAAACGAATTCTCTCATGAAATAAGTAAATTAAATTGAGAATCTCTTACTTGGAAAATTGAACCTCTCTCTTGGAATAAAATAGTAACTCCACACTTAAGAGAATGTAACTCTCCCTCACTAATTCAATGTATGGAAAAAGTGTAACTCCTCCTCATTAAATGCACTTGTAACTCCCTCATTCAATTCGATTTGTAACTCTCACCAAATATTCTCTCATGTCTAAGTGTAACTCTCTCTCTCCTTAATTCGAATTGTAACTCCTCAAGACATGTGTACCTCTCTCTCTATTCTTGGGATGAGTTACACTTCTCCTCAAGTAACTCCTCCCTCATGGAATTTGATTCTCCTATTATTTTCTAAAGGCGTGAATTCATTTTGTAACTCCTCTCCTTTCTCATATATTTAAGCAAGAGCAAGTGAGAGTTGATGTAGCATGTTCATTGTGAAGAAGTAGAGCTAGTGTTGAGTGTGTGCAAGAGAAGTGTGAGAGCAAGTGAAGAGTAAGAGCAAGGGAAGAGTTGGAGCAAGTGTGAAGGACAAGATCTAATCAAGAGGTGGAGATCTTCAAGCAAAGAGAAAAATCACTTCAACTGCAAGTTGATCAGACATTAGTGACTTTATTCATTCTCATTCTCTCATTCTCTTTGTACTCCGTTGAACAATTAAAGAAATCTAATAGAAGAAGAATCATTTGGGTTTTCCCCTTATGGGTTTTTCCATTGTTATTGGACCTAACTCTTAGTGTCTCATATTTGTGTTTGGTCATCCTCATATGATCCTTAATTTTATGTTCTATCTACAATTGCTAATATGAAAAGTTGTGAAGAAGAAATTTGCATTCTAAGTAATTGTAACAACATAGATCATTCAATTTTTTGCAAAGTACATTCAATTTTCTGCAAAGTATATTCAACTTTCTGCAAAATACATTCAGTTTTATGCAAAGTACATTCAGCTTTCTACTAAGTACATTCAATTCCATTCTGTTTTCTTCAAGTACATTTAGTTTTCTAGATAGAAATTTCAAGTTTCTGCAAAGATTTTTTTTAATTTCGCATAGAACTTTCAAATTTTTAACATGGTATTAGAGCCTTGGTGAAGACAAGTCCAAGGACACATCACCTGAAGAGACCCCACTTGCTTCCAAATTTCTTTTTTTATCAAGATGACTTCGCCCTACTTCAACGTAGAGGAGAAGTTGAATGATGATTCGAACTTTGGTCCATGGAAAGTAAAATTAGATATCACTCTTGAAGAACATGAAGTTTTGGACTATGTTGAAGGCACAATAGTTGATCCACAAGAGAATTCAAGTGGTGTTGTCAAATTCAAACATAAAAAGGGTGAAATCAAAGCTAGGAAAATTATCCTTGATTCTCTTAGTGATCATCTCATTACTTATGTTTCTGGTTTGAAGAAAGCTAAAAAAATGTATGACAAATTAATTGGCATGTTTGCAATTAGTAAATTGAACTAGATTATTTCCTTGAAGAATCAGTTGAAGGACATAAATATGAATAGAGGAGAGACAGTTCAAGCATACTTCTTAAGAATTACTAAAATCAGGAATCAACTATCAACAATTGGTGAAGTTGTACCTGACAAAGAAATGGTGTTGATTACGCTTGGAGACCTTTCTCT